>MDKI01288055.1:0-11529 GCA_005239505.1 Nicotiana paniculata | reverse complement strand
CGCATTCTTGCAAGATCTTTTGTTATGCCCTTCACCTCCACAGTTTCCACATGACACCTTGTAATTCTTTGGGTTTATTTCATCATATGTTTTGTATCTTTCCTTTTGAGGTCTTCATGGCTGTCTTTTATCTACCGTCGGTGGATTTACTATTTTATCCGTTATATGTTGTGGCACAATCCATTTGCTTTCATCAGGAAGAGGATTTACTGGTATTTCATACATACGTAGTAGTCTCTCCTTTGTGTAATACGGAGAGCAATAGTTTCATAAGTTTCATTATTGTGCCTTATGCTGCCAAAGCATGCGCACATGGAAGTTCTTCAAGTTGGAATTGGCCACAGCTACATTTCTTTCTTTCGAGACACACAATGTACCGCTTCACACCATCTAACACAGTGTGTATATGATCTGTTGAAGCCCTCACCTACAATTACAGAACAAACAGAAAAACTATTATTTCAATCATACAAATAGATAATCTACAACTTATCTACAAATTATCTACAAAAATTCTACAACTTATCTACAACCTACAAATTATCTACAATTTGTCTACAATTTATCTACAATCTAGAAACATTACATATTAAATTATTTCTTTTTTCTCCACCAAATAAAAAGATCTTACCCTAAGCTTCTGAGGTAATGTTCTGTTGTTCTCCAATTCTTTGTTGAATTTGGACCCAAGGAATGTGAAAGTACCATTTTCCTTCAATAACTTCTCGTTGGTCCAACGTTCTAGTAGTGTTCTCATATACTCTAAAAGGTCAAATATTGGCAGCTCTCTTGCATCTTTTGTTACAACATTTAACGACTCTGCAATATTTGATGCCATTGTCCAAGTTATATTCACCGTTGCATGTACTCTTGACCATCTATGATAGCCAATATCATATAGGTATGATTTAACACGCGGGTCTATCTCTTCAATCTTCGACATCCTTTCATTAAATTCATCCAGGGTGTATGACCGTGCTATAGCAAAGTACAATTCATGTAATTGTAGATGACCCTTCTTGAACTTTGCCCTAATATTTGTCCAAATATGCCACATGCAAGAGTAGTGTGGAACTCCTGGATAGACAATTGATGTTGCCTTCAGGATACTCTCATTCCTATCCGAAACAACACACATTGAAGGTCTTTCACCATATGCTTGCTTGAATTGCTCAATGAACCACTTCCACGATGCGTCGTTTTCCGAATCAACCACAGCATGCCAAGGGCAATATTGTACCTACATGATTATTAATAAAAAATTAACTGGCAGCTTTTGAAAATCTATATAAAAATATAAATACATAATTACTATTATATATCTACCAAATATTGATAATGTATCTACATGTTATACACTGACTACAAAATAACTACAAAATATCTACAATATATCTATATTTTATAGACTGCCTACAAAAAAAACTACAAAATTTCTACACTTTTTACCTGTTGCATCCATGGTGCTTGCTGTTGGAATAATCCTCCTGTAGGTTGACTTTAAGAATGTCCCATCAACCACTACTACTAGCCTACAATGTTGCCAACCACTTATTGATGTACAAAGAGAAACAAATGCATATAAAAAGCATTCATTTGTTGTCTTCTTCAATTTTTAACAACTGAACCAGGATAAGTCTCCTCAAGAATATAAAAATATTTTGGCAATTTGTTGTAGGAGTCAGCAGGATGCCCTCTCAAAAACTGTAAAGCCTTTTCCTTTGCTCTCCATGCTTGCATGTAGCTTAGGTCCACTCCGTGTTCGGATAACATGTCAGTTTGTATGTCCTTTGGTGTGTAAACAGTTTTAGGATCACAATACTTTGGAATGACCATGATACCAACTACAGTTGCAGTACGTTTGCGCTGTATGAATGTATCGCTCATTAAGGAGCATGTGTGTTGTCGATTGAAACTCCTTATCTTGAACATTGTGGAATCATTAATTGACGTTGCGTTGAAGTGCCATTGACAGTTTTCACCAACGCATATAAGCCAGTAGCTACAAAAAATACAATATTTAATACAGATCATAAATGTAGATGCAACAAAAGGAATGTTTTAACATAAAGTAACATAATCTACAATTTAACTACAATTTCTCTACAATGTGTAAAAAACACATATCTCGAGTAAAACACTGCTTTTAATGATCTTTTCATAACAAATATCTCCATACCTTCTATGGATAGATATTTTAACTCTGAAGTGGAACTTGTGCATCACCGAATAGTGCTTCATTGCAGCAACTACAGTTTGCTTGTCTTGATACACTTGTCCTTCTTCAACAGCACTTTACGTACCTTTTGTTGTTATTTCACTTTGATATTCCTCTATAGCTGGAGAGGATGGCATATCAAGTAACTTTAGGGATCCAGGCGAACCTGCATGAAAATAATGATAAACAGTGTCATTTATCATTTTGTAGAATCTTTGTAGATATAGTGAAGATATTTTGTAGTCATCTTTTTCCCCACATAGATTGTAGTTAAATTGTAGTGTAACTGTATCAATTTATAGATACTTGTGAAAACAATACTGCTTCATACATAATTAAACTAATTTCTGAATAGCTTTTGTTCAAATTTTGTAGATGAAGACAAAATGTTGAAGCCAACTGTGACGACCCAAAGGGTCATCACCAATGTTATTATCCATTCCGTACTTCCGAGGCCTTGAAAATCTCATTTATAGTTTCCTCGATTTGTGTGCGCAGTTCGGCGCGTAGCGGGACAGCTTAAATATGAGATTCTGTGAAAAATGCTAAGATTTGATATTAAAATGAATAAATTTAACTTCGGTCAATATTTTGAGTAAACGGACCCGTACCCGTAATTTGACGGTCCCGAAGGGTCCGTACGAAAATATGGGACTTGGGCGTATGCCCGGAATCGAATTCCGAGGTCCCAAGCCCGAGTAATGAATTTTTGAGTAAAAATTGTTTTTTGAAAATATTTAAGGAAATTAAAAATGAAATATGATTAGAAAGTGATGGTATCGGGCCCGTATTTTGGTTCCGGCGTGCGGTACAGGTCTTATATATGGTTTAAGCACCTTCTGTAAAGTTTGGTTGAAATCGGATTTCGTTTGACGTGTTTCGGACATAAAATGGGAAATTTGATGTTTTATGAAATTTGATAGAATTCATGGATTTTGAGGCTTAATTCGATGTATATGATGTTGATTTGGAGATTTGATCGCAGGACAAGTTCGTAGGATGTTGTGTGGGTTATCTGTGAAATTTGGTATCATTCCGAGTTGTATTGGTCAGTTCGGCACGTGGTTAGCGAAGTTTAGAAACTTAAAATTCCTAAGTTTGGTTCTTGAGGTTTGGGGGTGTGATTTCGAGTTTTAGCATTTTTTTTTTTAGTGTTCCGAAGGCTCAAGCGAGTCCGTATTATGATTTGGGACTCGTTGGTATATTTGGACTAGGGCTCGGGTAGGCCCAGGTGCCTTCCGGGCACCTAACGGTGCTAAAAACCAGCAAAACACAGTTGCTGGTGCACCTGCTCTAGTGTGACCGCAGGTGCAGTTGCCCAGTATCGCAGGTGCGAGACCGCAGGTGCGGTCCCAGGCATCACAGGTGCGATCACCACTGGCCTGGCCAATTATCGCAGGTGCGGAGCATTTATTGCAGGTGCACCGCAAATGTGGTCTCCACTTCGCAGGTGCGATCCCAGACCCCCTAGCCCAATTTCGCAAGTGCGAGATTCTTCTCGCAAGTCTGAGACCGCAGGTGCGGTCCCCAGAGCCGCAGGTGCGAAATCACTGTTCAGGCAGTAAGTTTTAAATACGGGTTTTAAACCCATTTTTCTCATTTTCCATCTTCTTCCTTAGGCGATTTCCACCATTTTTAAGAGCTATCAACCAGGTCTCGTAAGGTAAGTAAATTCCACCCAAAAATTTGTTTCATGCATGCATCCTAGCCTAATTAACTACATAAACTAGTGCAAAAATTCAAGAAAATTGGGTAGTAACCTAGAACTTGTGATCACTTTAGAATTTTCTGTGAATTGGCCATGAAATCAAGTAAAAATCGTAATTTAATGATCCTTAGGCTTTGGGTGAGTGTTCCCTTCGAGAATTATAAGAATCCGAGCGAGCGGGCCCGGGGTCGAATTTTGATAATTTTGGAAGAATGTTAGGAAATGGATAATAGGCCATGTAATTAAATCATTGAATACTTATTGATATACTTGAGTTGATTATGTCTAGATAATACCATTCCGGAGTCGAATTCTAAAGGAAAGGCGGTGTTAGAGGGTTGATTGTTATACTTTGGACCCGAGGTAAGTGTTTGGTCTAACCTTAGCTTGAGAGAATAGGAATTGAGTATTATTTTCTATTTGCCAATTGTCAAATACGATGTATAGGCATGGTGACGAGTATCTATACTTTTGTGTCTAGTATGACCAGGAGTCCCTATATTGTGAATATTCTGACTTTGTTGTAATTTTTATGCCTAATTGATGATTTCTATATGTTGTAAAGGGGATGTGAAGGGAATCGTAATCTTTAAACATCTTTGGAGCATTGGCTCAAATTAATATATGAGATAATTACATATTTGGAGCATTGGCTCAAATTGTGAAACGAATGATGAAGGAATATGAGATAATTACATCCTTGGAGCATTGACTCAAATTGTGAAACGAATGATGAAGAAATATGATATAATTACATCCTTTGGAGCATTGGCTCAAGTAGTAGAATAAATCATGGAATGAAAGTGAAAGAAAGAGAAAGAGTTATTGAAATATACCCTTGTCGGGTCACCGTTGTATAGTTCCCTTGTCGGGATTTAATTGTTTAATTGATGTTCCCTTGCCGGGATTTAATTGTTTAATTGATGATCCCTTGCCGGGATTTCTATTTTTACTCTGTTTATTTCCTTGCCCTTGTTTGTGATTGATGTTTGGGTGAGGAAGAGTGTTAAAGCACGAAGGGTGATGTCGTGCCATGTTTTTAATTATTATGCACGAGGGGACATTTCGTGCAATGTTTTATATTTATTATGCACGAGGGAACATTCTGTGTCATGTTTTATATTGATTATGCATGAGGGGACATTCCGTGCCATGTTTTATATTGATTATGCACGAGGGGACATTCCGTTCCATGTTTTATATTGATTATGCACGAGGGGATATTTCGTGCCATGATTTATATTGATTATGCACGAGGGGACATTATGTGCCATGTTTTATATTGATTATGCACGAGGGGACATTCCGTGCCATGTTTTATATTGATTATGCATGAGGGGACATTCCGTGCCATGTTTTATATTGATTATGCACGAGGGGATATTCCGTGCCTTGTTTTATGTTGATTATGCACGAGGGGACATTCCATGCCATGTTTTATGTTATTATTATGCACGAGGGGACATGACGTGCCGCATCTTTCACTGTTTTATCTGTGTTGTCAGTTCCCGTTATTATTTTCAGATATTGTAGACTGTTGTTCTTGTTTCTGTCATTTCCATATTTGTTATCTCTTACCCCCAGCATGTTCTCCCCGTAATTGTATTCTCTTTTAGTTTCTGCTATACTATTGAACTGCACAGGTACATTTTGTTGTCGTGTCTTAGCCTCGTCACTACTTTGCCGAGGTTAGGCTCGGCACTTACTCAGTACATGGGGTCGGTTGTACTGATGCTACACGTGCACTTCTTTATGTTGTGCAGATTACGCAGCCGGACCCGGAGGACATCATTAGTGGGAGTGTCTTCCAGCTTATCCTAGAGGCTTCAAGGTATACCCGCTGGCGTTCGTGGGCCTTGGCGTCTCTTCCATCCCTTTGTATTCACTTTTGTCTTGTTTTTCCTCTAGTTTCAGAGACAGCTATGTATTCTCTTTTCAGACTTGTATTTAGCACTCTTATAGACAGTTCGTGAGTTTGTGACTCCAGGTTTTGGGAAAATTTGCGCGTTGTTGTATTGTGTTGTCCTTATTTAGCTTGAAACCATATATGTTTTCGTTGTTAAATTGATGTTAATATTCTAGTTTATCTACACATACCGGCTTGTCTAGCGGGTTCAACGTTAGACGTCATCACGACCCGATGGTGGGATTTTGGGGCGTGACAAGTTGGTATCAGAGCACTAGGTTACTTAGGTCTCACAACTCACGGACAATTTGGTAGAGTCTGAGGGATCGGTACGGAGACGTCTGTATTTATCCCCCAGAGGCTGCGAAGTTAGGATGACTCCATATTTCTTTTCTTCTCTGTCGTGCGCTATGAATTCTGAGTACTGATTGAGTTTCTATTTTATTCTCTCGCAGATGGCGAGGACGCGTGATTCCCTTGGTTCCGCCCAGCATCCTGACACTCCTGCTAGAGCTCCTACTCGGGGTCGAGGTTGAGGACGAGGTCGTGCTAGAGGCCGAGGCCGAGGCCAGGCTCAGCCTAGAGCAGCAGCCCCAGTGGAGGACCCTCAGGTCAAGTCTGACGAGGAGGTCCCAGTTCCGGCAGTCCCAGTTGGACCAGCTCAGGTCCCAGAGGGGTTTATAGCTACCCCAGTGCTTCAGGACGCCCTTGTTCGTCTAGTCGGACTCATGTAGAGTGTAGCACAGGCGGGTCTTCTTCCTATAACACCAGCCGTCTCTCAGGCTGGGGGAGGTTCCCAGACTCCTGCCGCCCGCGTGCTAGAGCAGCTAGCTCCACAGTTACAGACTCCGGCACCTCAGCCAGCCGGAGTAGCTCAATCAGGTATTACAGCACCGGTAGCAGATGGAGAAGCTATGTCAACAGATGCTTTGTGGAGACTGGACAGGTTCACTAAGTTATTTACTGCTACTTTCACTGGTTTATCATCAGAGGACCCCCAGGATTATTTGGACAGCTACCATGAGGTTCTTCGGAACATGGGCATAGTGGAGTGTAACGGAGTTGACTTGGCTACTTTTCGGTTATCTGGCGCAGCCAAGAGTTGGTGAAGAGACTATTGCCTAGCCAGACCAGCTGGATCTACACATTTGACTTGGACTCAGTTCTCAAAGGTATTTTTGGGGAAGTTCCTTACCATCACTCAGAGAGAGGACCTTCGGAGGCAGTTTGAGCGTCTCCAGCGGGGATCCATGTCTGTCACTCAGTACGAGATCAGGTTCATCGCTCGATCCCAAGATGCTCTTATGATACTTCCCACTGATTGGAAGAGAGTTCAGAGGTTTATCAAGGGATTGGCCCGGCTATCAAACTTCAGATGGCTAGAGAGTCAGGTACAGATATATTGTTCCAGCATGCGGCCAATGTGGCCAGGAGGATTGAGATGATTTTGTCACAGGGTGGTGGTCAGGGGGATGACAAGAGACCACGTCATTTCTGTCGTTTCAGTGGAGCCTCATCTGGGGGCAGGGATTCTTCAGGCAGAGGTCATCCTCCCAGACCTTTTCAGTCAGCTCTCCAGGTTTCCCATGGTACTTCAGGTGGTCGTGGTTATCAGATGCACTATTCTGATCAACAGCCTTACGGTGCGCCACCAGCACCTATCGGTGCACCGCCACTTCAGAATTTCTAGGGTGGTTATCAGGGTCGACAGGGCCAGTTCCAGAGACAACAGTCACATCAGCAGAGGCCTTGTTATACTTGCGGTGGTTTGGGGCATATTTCCAGGTTTTGCCCCCGAGGTTCTAGTGGGTCTCAGCATCAGGGTTCTCGTGCCATGGTACAGGCACCAGGTGTTCCACAGCCTGCCCAGCCTGCTAGAGGTGGGGGTATAGGTGCTAGAGGTGGAGGTAGAGGTCATAGAGATGGAGCTCAGGTCGCCAGAGTTGGAGGCCAGCCAGCAGTCGGCCGTCCCAGAGATGTAGTTCAGGGTGGTGGGGCCCAGCCCCGATGTTATGCTCTTCCAGCCAGGACAGAGGCTGAGTCTTCAGATGCAGTCATTACAGGTACTATTCGGGTTTGTGACAGAGATGCTTCAGTGATGTTTGATCCAGGGTCTACGTATTCGTATGTGTCCTCTTATTTTGCACCATACCTGGTCATTCCTAGTGATCCACTAAGTATTCCTGTTTATGTATCTACACTGGTGGGTGATTCTATCGTGGTCGATCGAGTCCATCGTTCTTGTGTTGTGGTGATGGGGGGTCTTGAGACCCGTGTTGATTTATTGCTTTTAGGTATGGTCGACTTTGATGTTATATTGGGGATGGACTGGTTATCTCCATATCATGTTATCTTGGATTTCCATGCCAAGACAGTGACCTTAGCCTTACCGGATTCGCCCCGTTTGGAGTGGAAAGGAACTCCTGGTCATTCTACCTGCAGTGTTATTTCGTACGTGAAGGCTCGGTGTATGGTCGAGAAGGGGTGTTTGGCTTATTTGGCTTATGTGCGCAATTCTAGTGTTGAGGTTCCCTCTATTGATTCGCTACCCGTGGTTTGTGAGTTTCTTGAGGTCTTCCCTTCAGACCTGTCGGGGATGCCACCCGACAGGGACATTGATTTCTGCATTGATCTAGCTCTTGGCACCCAGCCCATTTCTATTTCGTCGTATCGCATGGCCCCCACAGAGTTGAAAGAGTTGAAGGAACAGTTTCAAGATTTGCTTGGGAAGAGTTTCATTAGGCCCAACATTTCTCCTTGGGGTGCTCCAGTATTGTTTGTGAAGAAAAAGGATGGTTCGATGAGGATGTGCAATTATTATCGGCAATTGAACAAGGTTACAGTCAAGAACAAGTATCCACTGCCGAGGATTGATGATTTGTTCTATCAGCTTCAGGGTGCCAGGGTATTTTCAAAGATAGACTTGAGATATGGCTACCATCAGTTGAGGATTAGGGCATCCGATGTCCCTAAGACTGCTTTCCGCACTCGATACGGGCATTACGAGTTTTTAGTCATGTCGTTTGGGTTGACAAATGCCCCAGCAGCTTTTATGGACTTGATGAACAGAGTGTTCAGGCTTTATTTGGACTCGTTCGTGATAGTCTTCATTGATGATATATTGATATACTCCCGTAGTCAGGAGGAGCACGAGCATCATCTCAGAGTGGTTCTTCAGACTCTGAAGGATAGCCAGCTATATGCAAAGTTTTCGAAGTGTGAGTTCTGGTTGAGTTCAGTTGTATTCCTGGGTCATATCGTATCAGCAGAGGGTATTCAAGTTGACTCGAAGAAGATTGAGGCAGTCAAGAACTGTCCTAGACCAGCATCAGCTACAGAGACTCGGAGTTTCTTGGGATTGGCAGGCTATTATCGTCGATTCGTGTAGGGGTTCTCATCTATTACAGCCCCAATGACCAGGTTGAACCAGAAGGGTGCCCAGTTCAGATGGTCGGATGAGTGTGAGGCGAGCTTTTAGAGGCTCAAGGCAGCTCTGACTACGGCACCGATATTGGTTTTTCCCACAGCTTTAGGGCCTTATACAGTCTATTGCGATGCTTCCCGTATTGGTCTTGGTGCAGTATTGATGCAGGATGGCAAGGTCATCGCTTATGCTTCGAGGCAGTTGAAGATTCATGAGAAGAACTATCCAGTGCATGATTTGGAGTTGGCAGCCATTGTCCACGCATTGAAGATTTGGAGGCACTATCTGTATGGCGTGGCATGTGAGGTGTTCACAGATCATAAGAGTCTTCATTACTTGTTCAAGCAAAGTAATTGAATTTGAGGTAGAGGAGATGGATGGAGTTGTTGAAGGATTATGATATTACCATCTTATATCACCCGGGGAAGGCCAATGTGGTGGCTGATGCTTTGAGTAGGAAGTTAGCTAGCATGGGCAGTCTTGCTTTTATTCCGGTCAGTTAGAGGCCGCTTGCTTTGGATGTTCAGGCTTTGGCCAATCGATTTATGAGGTTGGATATTTCTTAGCCTAGTCGAGTGCTGGCTTGTACGGTCGCTCGTTCTTCATTATTGGAGTGTATCCGTGATCGGCAGTTTGATGATCCCCATTTGTGTGTCCTTAGAGACACGGTGAAGCGTGGAGGTGCCAAGCAGGTAACCTTAGATGATGATGGTGTTTTGAGATTGCAGGGGCGAGTTTGTGTGCCCAATGTTGATGGGGTTCGAGAGTTGATTTTAGAGGAAGCCCATAGTTCCCGATACTCTATTCATCCGGGCCCCGCGAAGATGTATCAGGATTTGCGGCAGCATTATTGGTGGCGTAGAATGAATAAGGATATCGTGGAATATGTGGCGCGGTGTTTGAATTGTCAACAGGTTAAGTATGAGCATCAGAGGCCTGGTGGTTTATTTCAGAGGATTGAGCTTCCCGAGTGGAAGTGGGAGAGGATCATTATGGACTTCATTACTGTACTTCCGTTGACCCGGAAGAAGTTCGATGCAGTTTGGGTCATTGTTGATAGGCTGACCAAGTCAGCGCATTTCATTCCTGTGGAAGTCTCCTATTCATCCGAGAGGTTAGCTGAGATCTATATCCAGGAGATTGTTCGCCTTCATGGTGTGCCGGTATCTATCATTTCGGACCGGGGCGCGCATTTTACCTCGTGTTTCTGGGGAGCAGTTCAGCGAGAGTTAGGAACCCAGGTGGAGTTGAGCACAGCATTTCATCCTCAGAAGGATGGGCAGTCCGAGCGGACTATTCAGATATTGGAGGATATGCTCCGAGCTTATGTTATTGACTATGGAGGATCATGGGATCATTTCTTGCCTTTAGCAGAGTTTTCCTACAACAACAGCTACCAGTCGAGTATCCAGATGGCTCCTTATGAGGCTTTATATGGTAGGCGGTGTCGATCTCCGGTTGGATAGTTTGAGTCGGGAGAGGCTCGGTTGCTGGGTACAGATTTGGTTCAGGAGGCCTTGGACAAGGTCAGGATCATTCAGGATAGACTTCGTCAGCTCAGTCCAGGAAAAATAGTTATGCAGATCGCAAGGTTTGAGATGTGGCTTGCATGGTTAGTGAGCGAGTATTGCTCTGAGTGTCGCCTATGAAGGGCGTGATGAGATATGGGAAGAAGGGCAAGCTTAGCCCTAGGTTCATTGGTCCGTTTGAGATTCTTGATCGAGTGGGAGAGGTGGCTTACAGACTTGCATTGCCACCTAGATTATCAGTCGTACATCCATTTTTTCATGTGTCCATGCTTCGGAGGTATCACGGTGATCCAGCCCACGTGTTAGATTTCAGCACTATCCAGTTGGACAAGGACTTATCTTATGAAGAAGAGCCAGTAGCTATTCTAGACCGGAAGATTCGTCAGTTGAGATCCAAGAGTTTCCCTTCTGTTCATGTTCAGTGGAGAGGTCATCCTCCTGGCATCGACCTGGGAGTCCGAGTCCGATATGCGGAGCCGTTACCCTCATTTATTTCCCGACTTAGGTACTTCCTTCTTCTGTTTGTTCGAGGACGAACGTTATGTTTTAGAGGAGGATAATATGACTACCCAAAGGGGGCATCACCTATTTTAATACCCTTTCCATACTTTCGAGGCCTTGAAAACCTCATCTGTAGTTGCCTCAATTTGCGTGTGCAGTCCGGGCGCGTAGCCCGAGCGGACTATTCAGATATTGGAGGATATGCTCTGGGCTTGTGTCATTGACTTTGGAGGATCATGGGAT
>ML364761.1:0-18120 GCA_005239505.1 Nicotiana paniculata | reverse complement strand
AACTAATTAATTTAGCGAGATTTTGTAGGATTATACGATAGGTAAAAATCACGTGCTCACAGGAGTAGCCTCAGAATGGTTTATGGATCAAGACACATCTCACTGGTATGTCTAGGATGACATGGTTCAGGCCTTTGTCAAACAATTCCAATACAACATCGACATCGCCCCAGACCACAATTTCGTCTCCAATCTGAAGAAGAAACCAACTGAAAGTTTCAGAGAATATGCCATTAAATGGAGAGAGCAAGCGGCTAGAGTTAAGCCACCCATGGATGACCACGAGCTAATCATTGTCTTCCTTCAGGCTCAAGAGCCAGATTATTTCCAAAATATGATGTCCGCAGTTGGCAAGTCCTTCTCGGAAGCAATCAAAATGGGGGAAATGGTTGAGAATGGTCTTAAGACAGGCAAAATTATAAGCCAAGTAGTTCTCAAAGCTGCAACTCAGGTTGTTCGGGAAAAAGGAGGTGTGACACATGTTACTCTTGCAGAACCTTCCAAGGGTACCGACTGTCGGCGTCGGTGTGGCATCATTCTCCTCATTGCGACTGTCAGTGATTGTATCCTCAAAATGAGGTTGTTCCCCTTGAATTTTAGGGTTGTGTGCACCGTTAACAGTGTTATCTGCCATTTCTTTTGTGATTTTTTCTAAAACAAAATAATCAAACACGTTAGTAAAAAAGGCAAGGATAAATTTAACTACACGCTATCTAGGCCCCACGATGGGCGCCAAATCATTTATCCGAAAAATGGTACAGTTGAATTTGTTTGTGATTTATAGACAAGTGAATTAATTTGATCCAAAAAGTAATGAAATAACTGATGAAATATAAAATACTTAGCCTTAGAATGTAAATAAAACAGCATAGCTGATGAGTTCGGGAATAGGGTTTCCGGGCACAACAATGACAAGATCAAAAAGCGAGAAAGTAAAATTGTATTAAAATATTGTATAGAATGTAGTGTATGTTAGCCAGAAAATTTGAGTCCATTACAATGATAACTGAGCTCCCTATTTATAGTTATGTCTAGGAAAGGAAGTCCTAGGATCATGTCCTTCTTTAATGTCAATTATGAGGGTCATTGATGAAGATGTAATGTTAAGTTGGACATAAATGTTAAATTCCTTGTAACAGATCATCATCATTAAAGCTACAAAATATTCTGTATTAAGTGTTACCGGGCGCAAACCATTGAATACTCCAATTATGATCGTTATTCCTTCCGATGACAAGCGGAATAGTTATGTTCGGTGGTCATCCACATCTTGTGTTCCATGTGTTCTTCCTTTAAGCGGCCACGTGTCATGTCGTATTTTTTCCTATACACTTGTGTTTAAGAAGAGTAAAAGGGGAATAGGGTTAGGAGTTTTAGGGTAATGTGTGGGATTGAATTCTTTTAATGTTGGGTTGATTCAATCTCTCAATAGACGTCACATGTCTTAGTTGTTAAAATAGGAACAAATATAAAATTTTAATGGATAACATGGATATATCTGGACGGAAAGTATAACGAAGGACAAGATTTGAACAATAAATGAAAATAGATGGGTATATCTGGCCTTTCCGCTATAAAATTAGTGTTTTCAAGTTTGGAAAATTTATGCCAAGATGGAAAATCATTTTTGATGAATTTTTGACAGCGTTTTGACATATTTGTCCGTTCGTAGACCATAGTCCTGCCAATTCCAGCACTATCAAATCGTCCAATCCAATGATGATTATAACGTCTTGGTGTTTTCCGTGACATTGTTTAGGTAATCGATCTTTACTCCTTGGACAATTCACAATTGGAAGAATTATTAAATAGACAGGTCTTCTTGGAGAACTTGAGTCAAGCTTATTACAAATTGACAAATTTTGTGCTCTCATTTTCTTAGAAGGTTCCTTATTCATCACGTTACATAACATGGATCCGTATAGCAAAGTGAATAATTTTAAACTATATTGTTCGGATTCTACAATAAATACGCGAACTGCAGGTGAATCCTTCAACTGTAGTCAATGGCGGATCTAGGTTTATTGGTATGGGTACTTCAGCACTCATTGACTTTGGCCAAATCATCTTGTGTATGCATAAATAATACTTAGAAAAGTTTGGAAAGTGACAAATAGTACCCACTATGATAAATGCGCATTGGGTGCTCATAGTGTGCAAAGCTTCGCAGAGCTCTTTGTAAAATTCCTTTTCTTACTTCACCTAAGCTCAAGTCTTTCAGTCTATTTTTCTCAAAATTTTCAAGAAGTAAAATCCTTCCTTTTCTTTTCACTTTAAGAGCAAATTTGTTAATCAAATTTATTGTCCATAGTTAAGAGTGAAGCACAATCTTCAATATCAAATGTTTAAGAGTGACAATATATTATTATTGAATATTTTTTTGTAAGTTTGTACTATTTTTTAGTTATTTAGTAAACTATTGTAAATAGAGCAATATAAACGTAGTATCAATAGTTGCATAAAAATTAAATTATTGTACTTGGAGAATATTAATGTACTTTAATCAAAAGTAACACTTCACTAATTTGACTATGTTTGTATTTACGCTAGTCTACACCATTGATTTGTGGAAAGGTTTAAATTATAATATTTTGAGGAATGGGACACATACACATCCCAAGACGTTTAAAGGTATATAATTGAAATAAACAAAGAATATTTTTTAAAAAGAGATTATTTTTCACCAAATTTTCTAATGAACATGCACATTTTCCATGCATACTTGAATCATTGTCTTTCATATTTTCTTCTAATTTACTCAAATATAATTTGAATTAATTTAAAGTGAAAACGGCAAACTAAACAAAACTTATTTTATCTTTATGGTCTTTGTCTAGTTATTATTATAGCATAAAATCCTAGTAGTAAATTGTTGGCCCAAGTGAAGGTTGTTTTGACGGTTGATAAAGGAACTCAAGTATGAATCAGGTCCATACACAGTATATAGAGACATGGGCAGATTCGAGCATAAGGGATGCACATAAAGGAGATAAGCTAAAGTTGTGATATCTGATATCTCCTGATCAAAAAGGTTGCATAAATGATAAGGAGAAGGACTCCTTACTTGAGAAAACTCTATCCTAGATAAATGAGGAGTTAGAAGTTGAAGATAATTATAACTCTTCCACCATGGAAGAGTATAGCATTAGAACTCTAGTTATTCATATTCTACTAACTCTATAAATTGCAAGATGTTCTCATTTTGAAAGGACACACAAAAGCTGAAGTTAAACTTGAGTTGAGAGCAAAATACCAAGGCATTTTGCAAGCAATTCTTGTGTGATTCAAGTGTGTAACTCTGAAGTTACATGAACTAGATAGAAGAACCGGTTTCAAGTGTCTATATTTTATTCTAGTTAAATTATAGTATGACTTTCAAATTGTACATTTCTGTTTTATCGAGAGGCAATTGTATTAGGTACTGTGAGTATTCAAGTTAGAGTTAACTTGAAGTTATCGCAATAGTTAGAGGTTGGTTTCCATAACGGGATTAGAGGTAATCCTTAGGTTTACAAAGAGTTTTATAAATGATGTTTTGGCTCAGAGTTGTAGTGAAGTGTTTGTGGAAAATCCTACTGGGTAGTAGGTCGTGGTTTTTTCACCTTTTGAGTCGGGTGTTTTCCACGTAAAAATTCTTGTGTTCTTTACTTTATGCATTATTTATTCCGCAACTGTAGTGTAAGGAACGTATAGAAGAACCAGGTCCTTCAATAATCGAGTGCACACGAAAATTGGGCACCACACAAATCATCCCCAACCCCGCCTCTTGTGCGGTATTGAAGTATAAAACATTAATTGGTATCAGAGCAGGTTCTCCTTGAAGAGGCTTACACCTTAGGAGAAGATCAACATGAGTGCACCACCTGGAAACTAGGTAGGGCAATCCACTGCTAGGCCACCACTCTTTAAGGCTAGTACTACTGTTGGTGGAAAACAGGATGAGAGATCATATTATAGGAGAGGACTATGAGCTATGGGATATTGTCACTGATGGTCCACTAGCTAACTTGAAGATAAATGCTGAAGGAGTAGAAGTGCCAAAGACAAGAGAGAATTGCACTGCTGAGGACTTGAAGAAATGGGAGAAGAAAGCTAAATCCAAGAAATGGCTTGTTTGTGGACTTGGTTCAGATGAGTACATCAGAATTCAAAGTTGTACCACTATTACACAAATTACACATTACAAGTGGCTCATGAAGGAACACATCACGTAGAGAGATCCTGAGGAACTCTACTGTATTCTCAATATGAGAACTTCTCTATGAGGGAAGGAGAAACCATTCAATAGATGTACACAAGGTTCACTACACTGATAAATGAGCTTAAGTCTCTTGGAAGGATTATTCTTGAATAAGATATAGTCGAGAAGATACTGACTATGGTTTTGCCTATCACTTGAAAGAGAAAAATCACTGCCATTCAGGAATCAAAGAATATTGTCACTCTCCCACTGGATGAATTAATTGGAAATCTCATTGTCTATGAACTTAGGAGACAAACCATGAAAATGGATGTATCTAAAAAGGAAAGAAGCTTGGCACTCATAACCACTGAAGGTTCTGATCTAGAAGATGATGAAATGGATATGATCACTAAGGACATCAAGAAGTACCTGAGAAGAGGAAAAGGTTCTTCAAGAAGTGGAAGTTATAGCAAGTCAAAAGCTCCTGAAAAGCAAACCAATGATGGTTGCTACAAGTGTGGAAAGACTGATCACCATATCAAGAACTGGCCTTTATGAAAAATCGAATGGAAGAAGGAAAGAGCTGAACGAAGGAACAGGAAGAAGGAACGGGTTCAACCCAAAAAAAAAGCAAAAACAAAGGATAAACCAAGTCTATGGTATCTGCTTTGGGAGAAAGGACAGATGAAAGCTCAGATGATGATAATGAGGATGAACAAGCATTTATGGCCATTGGAGAATCTGATGAAGAAACTGAGGTAAGTGTAATTCATCTCAAAGACAAGATTAAATTGTTGTCTAAAGAAAGATTATCTGAGTTACATCTAGAACTAATTGATGAATCTGAGGATGTAAACAATGAAAAGGAACAATTGTCAAAAAAATATGTGATTTTGAAGACTAAGTGCAAAAACCTAGAACTTAGGGTTAGTAAAACTGTAAGTGAAAATACTGTGTTGAAGAACCAGGTTCATGCACTTGACTCTATTAACCTAGAGCTTAGATCTAAAAATATAAAACTAAAATTAAGAACAGGTAAAAAGACAGTCGATCACACACAACTCACTCTAGAAGAAAATGTAGGAAAAATGAAAGATGAGTTGTATAAAAGGGATTAGCAGGTAAGAATCCTAAATGAGGATCTAAGAAAGGTCAAGCATGAGCTGGATAGAACTTGTAAATGGAACAGGTCCTCCGATGCACTTTTATTGCTACAAGAACACCATAGTAGCAACATAAGAGGACTTGGATTTGGGAACCTGGCACCTAAATGGGATCCCAAAACCAAGTACCTCACACTTCCTGAGAACAAGATTTGACACACTGTGGTAAAACATGTCATTATAAAAGTGAATGCACAACAAAAGAAAAGTCAAGGTAAAAGAACAAAGAATTTATTCAAGGGAAGAATAGGCAAGCGAGTTGGCTAAAAAGAATTTGATTCATCCTTTTGCCTATGGAAAGGGACCCAAACTAGTTTGGGTTCCTAAGACTAACCCCTGATTTCCTTTTGCAGGTCCAAGTGAAGGGGAGCAGCCAAATATGGTACATGGATAGTGGCTGTTCAAAGCATATGATAGGAAGCACGAACCAGTTCCTTTCACTTGAGGACCTTAAAGGAGGTAATGTCTCCTTTGGAAATGGGAAGAAATGTGAGATCATTGGGGTTGGAAAATTAGGTCTAATTGATTCTCATTCTATTGAGAACGTCTACTTGATAGATAGACTGAAATACAGTCTAATAAGTGTATCACAATTGTGTGATAGAAGGTAACATGGTATCATTCACCTCTACAAAATTCTTTATGATTAATCTTACCACTGACAAGATAAGTTTGCAGGAAAAAAGAGTGAACAACATATATGTTGTAGATTTGTCCACACTTTCATATAATGATCTCACTTGCTTAAGTGTGTTGGATAATGATCCCCTTCTTTGGCACAAGAGACTTGGACATTGCAATCTAAGTCAACTCAGCAACTAGTCTACAAGGACTTGGTGATAGGGCTGCCTAACATTAAGTTCAAGGAAGATAAAGTTTGTGAGGCTTGTGCAAGGGGGAAGCAGATAAGATCCTCATTCAACGACAATAAAGTGGTAAGCACTACCAGGACAATGGAACTGGTCCATATAGATCTTTGTGGACCAATTAGAGCATTGAGCAAAGGTGGTAAGAGATATGGGATGGTGTTGGTTGATGATTACTATAGATTTACTTGGACATTGTTTTTAACATCTAAAGATGAAGCATTAGACATGTTCACTTCTTTTGTTAGAAAAACTCATAAACAACTAGGTAATCAACTTGCATCAATTAGGTCTGATCATGTTACTGAATTTGAGAATGCTAAATTTGCTGAATTTTGTGATTAGCATGGCATAAATCATAATTTTTTTGCTCGTATGATTCCACAACAAAATATAGTAGTTGAAAGAAAGAATAGGACATTAGAAGAAACGGCTAGGACTATGCTTCTTTCTAGTAAACTGCCTCATAGTTTCTGGGCAGAAGCTGTGAAAAGTGTATGTTACATCATAAAGAGGTACATGACTAGACCTCTTGTTGAGAAGACTCCCTATGAGTTACTTAAAGGGAGAAATCCAAACATATCACATCTTAGTGCATTTGGATGCAAGTGCTTTGTGCACAATAATGGTAAAAACTCCCTAGGTATGTTTGATCCCAGAAGTGATGAGGGAGTATTCTTGGGATATTCTTCACATAGTAAAGCGTATAAGATTTATAACAAAAGAACTATGTGTGTAGAAGAAAGTGTACATGTAGTTTTTGATGAAACTAACATTCTTTCTAAGAGACATGAACATGATGTTAAAGCAATTGGGCTGGTAAGAAACTCAAATGAAATCACAACCAGACTGAAGCTACATCAGAGGAAGGAACAGGTGATGGAACATGTCCTTCCACCCAGGCAAACTTGACAGGAAGAACTGAACAAAGAGGAATCGATCCTCAAACCTCAAGGGAACTTGTCTATGAACATGTTCCTCATCAACAAAATATTGAAGGAACATCTAGAGAAAACCACCTGGTTGTGAAACCTTACAAGTATCAAAGCTCTCATCCCATTGAGAACATAAATACTGATCCAACCTCTGGAATCAAAACCAGATCCTCTATGAAGAATATTTGTTATTTTGATGCTTATTTTTCTCTTATTGAAGATAAAAATGTTACTGAGGCTTTACGGGATGCAGTCTAGGTGAATGCAATGCAAGATGAACTCAACCAATTTGATAGAAGTCAAGTTTGGCATTTAGTACCAAGATCCAAGGATAGATCAGTTAAAGGCACAAAATGGGTCTTCAGAAACAAACGTGACGAAGGTGGAACAGTTACAAGGAACAAGGAAAGATTGATGGTTCAAGGATATAGTCAAGAGGAGGGCATAGACTATGATGAGACTTTTGCTCCAGTTGCAAGATTGGAGGCAATAAAACTCCTTATAGACTTTGCTGCTTATACGGAATTCACTCTCCATCATATAGATATGGAATTCGCTCTCCATCATATGGATGTAAAGAGTGCCTTCCTCAATGGCTATCTGAAGGAAGAAGTGTTTATCAAGCAACCTACGTGCTTTGAAAGCAAGAAATGTCATGATCATGTGTATAAGATTCACAAGGCACTTATTGGGCTCAAGCAGGCGCCAAGAGCATGGTATGAAAGATTATCAAAATTCTTGCTTGAGCATGGCTACAAGAGAGATAAAATTGACAATACTTTATTCTTGAAAGAAAAAGGTAAATATCTCTTAGTAGTTCTCATATATTTCGATAATATAATTTTTGGAGCAACTACTGATATGTTAGGTAAAGAATTTGCTAAACTAATAGGGAGTGAATTTGAAATGAGTATGATGGGTGAGATTAATTTATTTTAGACTTACAAATTAAATAAAATTCAAATGGATCTATGACCCATCAGCAGAAGTATGTAAAAAAGTTGCTTAAAATGTTTAAAATGGAGGACTCTAAAGAAATTGATACTCCTATAGCAATAGCCACAAAATTTGATGTATATGAACATGGTTCATCTGTTTATTAGAGTTGTATAGGGGAATGATTGGCTCTTTGTTATACCTCACTGCTAGTAGACCTAACATTGTTTTCAGTGAAGGCCTTTGTGCTAGATTTCAGGAAAATCCAAAGGGGTCTCACTTGACTGTTGTCAAGAGGATCTTGAGATACCTAAAAGCCACTAGTGACCTTTGTCTATGGTATTCAAAAGGTAGTAATTTCAACTTAGTGGGATATGTTGATGTTGATTATGCAGGCATTCTTGTGGATAAAGAGAGCACCTCAGGTATGACACACTTTCTTGGCTCATGTCTTATGTCTTGGGCCACCAAAAAGAAACATTTTGTGGCCTTATCTATTGTTGAAGTTGAGTATGTTGTTGCTGCCTGATGTTATACTCAATTTGTTGTGGATCAAACAACAATTAATGGACTTTGAAATTGATGTAAGTTGTATCCCTATCTTTTGTGATAAGACTAGTTCAATTAGTATGACTAAGAATCCGGTTCATCACAAGAGAACTAAGCACATAGATGTTAGGCATTACTATTTGAGGGACAATTATGAAAAGGGTTTGATCACTGTGGAATTTTGTGCTACTAACAAGAAAATAGTTGACACCTTCACAAAAGCTCTAAGTAGAGATCACTTTGAAAGGAACATGTTAGAATTAGGGATGATTAAAATCACCTAAAAGGAACTAGTACTAACTCAAAAGTTTGGTTAGGAAATTAGTGAATTTTGTACATAATTAGGTTAGATTTTGCTTAGTCACACACTTTACATCTATCTCTAAGAAATGAAGATTCAAGATACTTGCTCGCATAGTAGTCATTGGAAAAGAACAAATTAAGAAAATCAATGAGCAACAGAAGGCAAGTCAGGCAGATGAATCCCAAAAATCTGAAGACTCTTTCAAGTCTGCAACTGAGGGGGAAGAAACTGTTTCATTTGAAATAGAGCAGGTAACATCTGGTCCCTAAAATTACATCTGAAGTAATCTCTGAGGTTGCTGCAAATCTAGAAAATAGATTTGTTCTGGTAGGAACTGTGACTTGGGTAGAGACCACTGAGTCTGGGAAAATTGGTGGTAAAAACAAAAAGAGAAAATAAAAGGAGAGTGAGGGTGATCTAGGCGATGTGAGACAAATAGGACAAGGAGTGGATGAATCTTCACCCACTCCTGTTGGTTTGATTGAAGAAACAGGAGTTATGGAAGTATCGAGAGAGGAATCTACTGGAGAAGAAGAAAGTGTGAGAGAAGAAGAGGGAAGTGGGTCTGGAGAAGCTACTGAGGGGTTAGTTAGATTGGGTAAGAATGTTCAAGAACCTTTTCCATCTGTGCAGGAAACCCTCGAAGACCTATTGAGAGGAGTGTCTGACAGCTACAATCCTAAAAGGAAAAAAAAAGTTCAGGAGTTAAAATTCCTGGCACTACGAGGGCAAACAAGAAAAAAATGTTGCCTCTTTTATCACTGTAGTGACTCCTCCTATAAGAGGAAGAGCTACAAGGAGTCAGAAGAAGCAGAGTGTGGCTGAACTGGAAAAGGCCCTAGAAGAAAGTAAGTGAAAAGCTTATGCAAAGGGAAAGAAGAAGGTGGTTGAGGCAATTAAAATTGAGGAGATGGACCTGGTTCTTTGTGATGAAGAGGAGGCAGAATAAATGGAGGTTGTGACTCCAAAGGCAAAGAAAATCAAGACTTACACAAAGATGTTTGTTTCAAAAACAAAGGCTGTAGAGCCCTCTACCTTGGCTAAAAGAACCATGTCTGCCTTGAAGTCTAGAAAAGTGAAAATGGTGGAAGAAGAAGAGAGTGAAGAAGAAGAAGAAGAAGAAGAAGAAGAAGAAGAAGAAGAAGAATCTGATGTACAGAATGACAAGATGGTTAAGTTTGGGAAATGAACCATCTTGAAAGGTAGACTCCTCAGGGACTTGGAGGAGGAAGGTATGATGATGCTACTGGAAAAGTTACAACTGCATGGTTGGAATGACATGGTCCTTCAGATGGATGGAAAGCTTGCCAAAACTGAGATTGTGGAGTTCATGGAAAATTGTGAGATAAAAAATGGCATAATCACCAGAGTGGTGAAGGGGGTGATAGTGAGTTTTGATGACGAGGAATTTGGTGAGATCTTAGGTGTACCTTCTTGAGGGTACAATGATTACAAGAAACTCAAATATCCAAGTCTAGAGAATATCCCTACCTCCCTTGCCATTACAAGGAAGTTTGGTGACAATGAAGAAGAGCTTCAGCCCAAGGCTATATAAAAAAGTGAGATAAAACCACACCACAAAGTGTTGTTTGAATTTGTTAACAAAGTTGTGCTGCCTAGGCAGGAAAGAAGGCACATTACCACATTCATGGACCTGGTCCTTATAGAATGTTTGGACAATGGAAGGCAAATTAGTTGGCCTGGATTTATCATCCAGCTTCTCGATAGGGTTCAAAACTCATGCCATACCCTATGGTTTCATTCTCACGGCTATACTCGGACACTTCAAGGTACCCATCAAGAAATGGGAAGTTGGTAGAAGCAAGGATCACTTTGGAGAAAACACTTCGACTGCTTGTGACTATGAAGGCCACACCACTCCCAAAAACCTGGTTCATCTATGAAGGTACTTGTTAACAGCAAAGTGTGAGCCTTGGTGCAAAAAAGTGGGGCTAAGGATGCTGAAATAGAAAGGCTGAAGAAGAGGTTGGCAGAATTTGAAACTGAGAGAGATGCTCTCAGAGCTGAGCTTGCAAAGTAAAAGGAGAAGAATGATGGAATTCTTCATGATATGCTGAAACTGCTTCAAGCGAAGAACCAAGAACCTGGTCCTTCCCAGCCTTAAAACCTTCCTAGCCTAGTTAGACAAACCAATGACCCAGATGGGATTTCTATTTGATCTTTTTTCTCATGATTCAGTGTTTTATTTCTCTTTATGCTTTGTGGATGACTAGTATCAATGATAATCAACTGTTTTTGTGCTCTAGCTGTGCATTGATGCTTCCTAGTTGACTAATATCGTTAGATTAATAAATGATGTTTGGATTCATGATTGTATTTGAAGTGGCCCTAGAGGCCATGAGTAATTTTTATTAAAATATGGTTATCTAACAAAATTATGCAACCTTTCTATGATGCCAAAAGGGGGAAGATAGGTTGTGGTTTTTACTGGGGACTGTGATGTTTATAACCTACTGAACCTGGTCCATGATGATTTGTGATTTTAAAATGGAAAATGGTCTAACATTATATTGATGTTGAGTTGAGTTGACACAGGGCCTATGCTTATGAAAAGCACAGAGTTTGTCATCGTAAAAATGGGAAAATTTGTTGGTCCAAGTGAAGGTTGTTTTGATGATTGACAAAGGAACTCAAGCATGAACCAGGTCCATACACAATATATACAGAGATGGGAAGATTCGAGCATAAAGGATGCACGTGAAGGAGATAAGCTTAAGTTGTTAGATCTGATATCTCCTTATATAAAAGGTTGCATAAATGATAAGGAGAAGGACTCCTTACTCGAGAGAACTCTATCCTAGATAAGGAAGGAGTTAGAAGTTGAAGATAACTAGAACTCTTCCACCATAGAAGAGTATAGCATTAGAACTCTAGTTATTCATATTCTACTAACTCTATAAATTGCAGGATGTTCTCATTCTACAGGGACGCACAAAAGTTGAAGTTAAACTTGAGTTGAGAGCAAAATAGCAAGGCATTTTGCAAGCAATTCTTGTGTGATTCAAGTGTGCGAATCTGAAGCTACATGAACCAGATAGAAAACCAGTTCTAAGTGTCTGTATCTTATTCTAGTTAAACTGTAGAAGGACTTCTCAAATTGTACCTTTCAGCTTTATCTAGAGGCAATTGTATTAGGTACTCTGGGTATTCAAGTTAGAGTTAACTTGAAGTTGTCGCAACAGTTAGAGGCTGGTTACCACAACGGGATTAGAGGTAATCCTTAGGTTTACAAAGAGTTTTATAAATGGTGTTTTGGCTCAGAGTTGTAGTGAAGTGTTTTTGGAAAATCCTACTAGTAGTAGGTCGTAATTTTTTCATCTTTTGAGCCGGATGGTTTCTACGTAAAAATTCTTGTGTTCTTTACTTTATGTATTATTTATTCTGCAACTGTAGTGTAAGGAACGCATAGAAGAACCAGGTCCTTCGATAATCTGTGCACACGAAAATTGGGCACCGCACAAATCATCCTCCCTTCTTGTGTGGTATTGCAGTATAAAACTTCATAAATCAATCTGAATTAATTCAAAAACTGACTGATCCGACCCAAATGAATATCCATGTTTAGTTATTGTGACCACTGTGAATTTATTGTAAAATTACTGAAGCATTTATGATTTATAAATTTTGGATCCGCCATTTGACTGTAGTGCTGGCGATATGACGCGACAGCACTTTGGAGAGTAACGAACAAAATAATGGTGTCTCATACTTAGCTTATACCATCTTTTGTCTAAGTGCGTGGCGAACTAGCCATTCTATTTTTAATGATGATAGATCATTAGACTAATAGTTGAGTGACTTCCACCACAATATGCAAATGCCAACAATATACGATAGATGACAGTACTTTCAATCCTACTACCTAGCTAGTACAGGACATTGATGTTCCTAACATCTGTTTCTTCTCCATCTTATTTCACAGTTCGCATGTTAATGAAAAATCTATGATAGGTTTTTGTGTATACTTTAATTTGAATCTAGATATAGTGTAATAACCCGATATTCTTTTAATAAAGAGAGAGTTATTAAGTACCTACGCTTAAGAGATTGAGTATTTATTTAAATGCCCAGTGGGTTAAATTTATACATATACAATTAGTTGGCCATTTAAAAGACTTTAAAAAAAAAAAATTACATTGGTTAAAAGTAGGCCAGGCCCTATCATTTATTACTGGCCACATGAGATTTCAAGGGTAAAGAGTAAGAGAAATATATGTACTTGGTTTATTTAAGAGAAGAAAAGCACACAGATGAGTGCCCTTCGGAAATTTGCGACGACGGCAATGCAGGAGAATATGGAGTATTGCTAATAGATTTATATTAGTCTTACAATCATTATTTGAAGGGTTAAAGAATTACAAAGTGTATTATTTTGTTTGTCGAGCAATTCAACAAGAAGCACCCTCGGCTATGTTGGAATTTCAGAAACCGTGAAGAAGGTGAATTCATGGAGCCAAACATTTGAATGCTTGGACAGTGGACACTTAAGGGTCTTATTTGAGAATTTATAAATATATATATAATTCTAAATCCCTACATGGATATTCCTCATCCTTTGTATTGGAACGCTACAACAACCCCTATGATATATCTTGGATATTTGTGGCAACATGAATAAAACATTGGGACTGACATGGAGATCGAGATCACCTGAGGCACAAACCGGAAATTATCAGCTTTGTTTCCTTTAAGATTATATGGTTTTGAATACTCATAGAACTGGAAGAAGTGAATTGGAGCTAACCTTTGAGAGAGGCCGTTGGAGGTTGTCCAGTTGGTGTTTTTGACGTTACAAGACTGTAAAATTTATTGCTTCGAGGTAAGTGAGATTTTAAGCTTTGGTACTTGCTTTTTTTTTAAATCTGTTTTGAAAGTGTTATTTTCTCTGCCTGGTCCAAGTGTTGGGACAAGCGTGCGNATATATATATATATATATATATATATATATATATATATATATATATATATATATATATATTATTTTATAAGTTGTTTGATAGTTTGATACGGTTGTGCGCTATAATGTTGAGTTTGATACGGCTGTGCGCCATGATGTTGAGTTTGATACGGCTGTGCGCCATGATAATGAGTTCGATATGGCTGTGCGCCATGATGTTGAGTTGATACGGCTGTGCGCCATCACAATGCCCTTGTACATTACCTGTGCGTTGTGTATGCTCTGTTACATATTCGAGGCATTGTGGTGCCGTTGTGGACCGTAGGTATGTTGGTAACTTTCTTTCACTGCAATTATGATAAGTCCTTAGTGGGTGCTCTTGTTGGTAAATTCTTAGGAGCTCTGGTGATACACATATATTGAGTTATTGTATGGTTATCATATTTACTATATCATTCCTGTTGTGGCGTGTTTGTATTTTCTAACACTTGTTCCAGGGTATTTAAAGTGGCGGATCGAGGATCTTACTGGGTTATATTTACGTATAACTCACTCTTTACATGCACCTCTATGCAGATACCGTTGCGGGAGATAGAGCTAGTGGTTGACGAGTTCGTTGAGTGGATCCTATTGCTGAGGTGAGCCGCCGCATTATCCGTGGAGGTCGTTGTTTCAGCTCTATCTAATATATGTCTATTATTTCTTTCGGGTTTGCATGCCCGTCACTCAAACTTCTATTACTCCATTAGATGCTCCACATTCTTAGTATGCAATTTGGGTTAGAGATTTAGTATTTGCGTGCTCTTTAGATTATAAATAAATTATGAGTTTAGTCGAATAATTATTCCGTATTTAATAATATTTAGTGTTTTTGGGCTAGTACGTGTTTCTCTCTATACTTGTATAACAGGTTAAGAGTGCTGGAATTGGTTCGCCTAGCGAGCAGTATAAGCTAGGTGCCAGTCACGTCTAGGGGATAGTTTGGGTCGTGACAAAGTTGGTATCAGAGCGTAGGCTTTAAGTTCTGGGTCATTGAGCAGTGTTTGGTAGAGTCTTGTTCATGGGTATGTAGACATCCATATTTATGTCCTTGAGTCTACTGAACATCTAGGATGTTGTCCATTCTTTCATTCCTTATTCGTGCCTTGAGTTGAATCAAATTGAACCACGAGATATCCTTTCGCACGGTAGAACACGCATATCCTTCTCTGTTGGATAACACCTAAAGTTTGAAAGTATTGATGAAACTACGAGTTGCCTTAGGTGCATGAGATAATATGTGAATCAGTTATTTTTGGGATTGGGAAGGTTATAAATTTTAGGATAATTTTATTTCGAAAGAGACTTACGTCAAATTATATTTATAAGCTTGGGAGTTAGCTAAACTTTTAAAACGTTGAGAATCCGTGTGAACGGTAAAGTGGCCTAAAGATATTGTTGTGCCTAAGAGTGAATTATTCCACATTTGAGATTGTGGATACTACTCTCGATCATAATTCTGATCGGAAGAGAGGAGTTAAACATGAAAGTAAGAAGTACAATAACTTAGCCATGTCTACGCGGTTAGACTTAGTAGTGAAAGACATTTTGAGGAACATGCTTATATAGTCTATGATTAATGTCTCTTGAAGTGATTTGCTATTATTAGTGATATTGTGAAGGTGATAGTATAAGTGTGACTTTGGCGTAAATATACATGATTCAAGTTCATTGAGTATGAGTATAATAGTGGGCATTACGTGATGCACAACATGTTCATGATAGACCGTGGATGAATTCTAGCCTATGAGAGGGTATGAGACTTAAGTATATGGTTTAATGCGCTAAATATAGTAAGAGGTTGAGTACGAAACTTAGTACACATTGATATGATTAGCTGTTAAAGTAAGGACAAAACGTGGAGTATTAGAACTGTCACGCACTATGATAAAAATGGATGAACCATACAAAAAGTTTGAGTACTTAAAATAAAATTATATGACTATCATCGAGAAAAGAAATTAGCTTGTACGACTCTATTAACACATAAAATTGTATTTGGTAAAGCTTAAAGTCGAAGAACATGAGCAACACAATAATGAGATGACACTGTATATAAGAATAAAGAGAGGGCTTGAGTAATCAGATGTACCAATTGTGGTTTTGAATCGAGGGGTTAGTTTACTCTTATTGAACAGGCTATGGAACATGTGTGGATAATATTGATGACAAACAATAGTCAAAAGGGTCCTAGATAAAGTTAACAACGCCTGGACTAGTTCTGGATATATTTTTTTTCTTGCACTATATGTAAGCTTCAACTATTGCTTACATGTATATTATGCGAGCTCCATGAAATTTAAATTATACAAAGGACCAGCCCATATGGGATTTTAATGATGACTTGTTAGGGGGTCATGCTTGATTTTTTTTTTCGAAGAAAAGTTTCTGGGTTAACTGACAAGCATTTCACTTGGAATTGTTATCAAGAAATGTTGAACATAGCATTAACCTTTTCCGTTGCGGCAAATACCAAAAAAAAAAAAAAAAAAAAAAAAAAAAAAAAAAAAAGAAAAAAAAAAAGAAATTCGTAGGAGAGGTTGAAGGCTTAAGTTTTGCACAAAGTGCTTGCATATTAAAAGTGGAATAACCGCAAGAATTGTAATTCTTGCTTCTATTTCAAGGATCCAACTGAAGAACGGAGAGACCGTAGCTTAAGGGTGACATATGGATGGTATTATGCCTGCTAAGCCCCTGAAATGTGGGATAATACAATCGTCTTTATTTGAGCATTCAATATTATGGGAGTCCCGATTTTATTGGGGGTTTGTAATCGGCTTTTAAAGGCAAAGCATAGTAGGGTTGAATGTGTGTACACATGCGGTGGGTGATTTGAGGAGATTTATACTCGACAATACAGTCGAGATCTATAGTTTTATATTTGGATCATAGAAAGAGAACTAAAATGACTGAGGATGTTACAAAAAAAAATGTTCTTCCTTAGTGTTTGAAGTACTGGTTGTCCTCAAGAGAAAGTTAAGATAGATCACTCTAGACTTCGTGGTTGGTATACCACAGGTTTTGACAAAGTTCTTATCCCAATTTCGATAATCATGATAGGCTCATCAAGTTCGTATGGCTGATTCAGTCCAGATTGCTTACATAGCATAATAGCCTTTGGAACAACATAGTGGAAAGATAGTGCAATGGCACAGGATGCACGTGTTGTCATGAGAGACAAAAGTAATAGTTAAGAAGATATTTATGTAGGGATGTATGGATGTGTTCCAGCACTGCGGTACGTGAGAGCAACATGTAGGGGTATATGAATGTGTATTAGCGCTGCCGTACATGAAAGTGTTATGTAATTGTGTTTGGATGGGTTTCAACACTGATGTATGTTAGAAGTGTATGTTCTCCACTGCAGAATTATGGTCGATGTGCTTGGATGTATTCCATCGTGATGAAGGCATAATAGAGTGTAGGCATCTAATCTTAACACTAACCACATGAATATTACATAGTGAGTGGTTCATGATCAATTGTTTTTAAATGAGTTCATATGATATTAGTTATTAAAACGATTGGTAGATCTTGTTGTTTGAGGATTTAAATGGACGCTAGTGACGTTCGTCAGTTGGTTGGATCGAACCTGGGAAGTAACAACTATTGGGTCTAGACTTGGTTTAGCAAGCGTTGGAAATGTTTCTTTAAATGGAGAACGGATTAAGATGGTACAAAGTAGTCAAAAGTATTATGTTGGTAAGCGAGTTAATTATTTGGCATTTATGAATGAAAGAAAAAATAGAATTTTAAAGATTACCAACATAAAAGGAATTCTGAGATTCGACCAGGAAAACAAAAATAATCATGAGGACAACCATATAAATAAGCTCGAGAAAGTAGAACTAGATGAAAATTTAACTTACAAGGAAGGTCCAATACATTTGTTAATAGACATGTAAGACAACAAAATTCGAAAAAGGTTGCTTAAGCGAAGGTGTTGTGGCGCAATCATCCGGACAAGTAAGCTAAGCGGGAGTCCGAGGCATACATGCAAAGCAAGTACCCGCTTCTCTTTGAGAAAGTCATGCACATTTTTTAAATCGTTCGAAGACGAACGCTAATTTAAGTGGGGAAGAATGTAATAACCCGACATTTTTTTAATAAAGAGAGAGTTATTAAGTACCTACGCTTAAGAGATTGAGTATTTATTTAAATGCCTAGTGGGTTAAATTTATACATATACAATTAGTTGGCCATTTAAAAGACTTTAAAAAAAAAAAA
>ML364759.1:0-36236 GCA_005239505.1 Nicotiana paniculata | reverse complement strand
TATACACACACACAAAAAAAAAAAAAAAACAGAATACAACTTAAAAATAATTTACATACAACTTTAATACAATTTCGTAAGTATATTTATGTTATGTATTCTTCTTCTACTTCTCTTCTTCGAATTTCAATCTGAAAGCCAAAATCAAGTCTACTCTTTATCAAACACCCTCAAAATTGAGATATAAGCTCCAAAGAATATTCCCAATTATGTGCAACAACACCCAATACAAACAAATAATAGTTTATGAAAATTCAATTCGAATTTAAATCTTCGAAGCTTTTTAATGGTTGTCAATGGTGAAATGTCAAACACTTTCGAAATTTATTAATTAATAATTTCAATTCGAACACCATTGTGCACATGAAAGGAAATTAGTAAGTTAAAACTCTATAGTACCACGATGAAAATCCGTTGATAAATTTCATTAAAACGATATACAATGTGAAAGGACAAAAAGCAGAAAACAGCAAAGGTGTTTGACTTNGGGGGGGGGGGGAATATAGAGAGACGAATCCTTATTCAATTACTAATATAAAGGAATACTCATTTAAAATTAATTTATATAAAACTTGATTAGGGAGGGTAAATAAGTTTTCTACGTAGTATAGATAGAGGTAAAAAAAAATTTATGCAGTAGTTTCTAAATATGTAAAGGGAGAATTAAACTCCTTATCACTTGGCTCAATAGCCCATCAAAAAATGGCGCATGCTTGAAGCCCTTACTCAGTATGGCCTAGGTTGTATATAATGTGAAAATTTACTTTTCACCCATTATCCAACTCCTTTCAATTTTTTTTCGTTTCTCTATTCTTCTTCTCCTCGTGTCCCAACTTTGCATCCCAAACTTTTTCCATCATTGTTATTCTCCATCAACGCTCCTCCAAATTCAAAGCTGATAATCACTATTTGGATGAAGAAGAAAAAATAATATATAAAAAAATTAGTTTTTTGGAGTCATTTGAAGATCACTTCCTTCAATGGACTGGAAAGAACTGTGTTTGCACTAAAGAGGTTCACTTGGTGGATTGTTGGATCACCAAGCTAGAAAGAAGGTATTGGCATGGTCTCAGTCTTATCCTCATTCCATGTGTAATTCTAATTTTAAAGGTTGATTAAAAACTTGAAAAATAGAAGTCACCATTAAAGGTGTTTCAAAGCTTCGATTTCAGAAATTGCGGTTTTTTATTTGTTAGTTGTTTGGATTGGGTGTTGTCCCAATTGATTGGAATCATCAAAAGGAGTTCAAAACTTAATTTTGAAATGATTTGGAGTAGATTTAAGCTAGATTTGAGTTAAATTTCAGAAGATCCCCATGAAAGAAGAACATGTGAAGTTCCATTGATAAGATTCTTATGATAATGTATAAAATTGTATAAATAGTATATAATAGCGTATAAACAACTTTCATACACAATAATACATTATTTACATGTATTTGGTAAATTTCGCACATATTTTTCTTAAACTACACGTATATACATAGGTATTACAAATATTTTTTTACAGTGCTTATTTATCTGTATACACTTTTATACAATTATATACATAATGTACCTCTTTGTATAAAAGTGTATAATGTCGTATAAAAGTATATAACCATCTCTGATGAACTTCTTATACGATTTCACTTGCAATTCTTGTTCAAAACTAGTCCAAAACTCCATCAAATGACTTCAAACTTTGTATACAACCTACTTAGACTATTTCTAATAAGTTCAAACAATACCCACTCCAAATTTCTCACAAAATCATATTTAAAATTTAACAAAATTAGCATTGAAAAAGAAGAGATTTTAGGTTTGTTGCGTTTGTTTTTGTATTTTTGTAGATGAGATAGGTATGTATAAACTTGAGAAAAAAAAGAGAATGGAAACTCAAGGATCTTTCACGCCGGAAGATTCGGAGAATCAAAAGAAAAAAGAAAAAAAGATTTGGATATAAATTTATTGATATTTGGCTATATATTTATAAACTTGTAACAGGACTAAAATAATGCAAGGTCACGTTGTGGAGCGATCTATGGTGTAATTCTTCCATATGTAAATTCTATATTATAAAAGGAAATTTTTTTATGTCCAAATTCAAAAAATTGGTTAGTTTGACGCTTTTTCAAAGAGTCCAAAAGACCAATGACTTTCACTTGTCATTTAACACCACGGCTATCGTCCGGCGCAGCCGCGGCTCCTTCCATAAACCCCTTAAACCCCTTAGCCGTAGAATGACCATAAGGCTCTTCCGATATGCTCGTTTTGTTGGTCATCCTTTCAAAATCTCTTCAAGATTCATATGCACCGAGAATAACCTTGTTACATTGGTAGACCCAGAACTGAGATTCCCAGAAAATGAATCTTTTGAACAAGAAAAGAAGATGGGTGGTTCATTTTCAGTCCAAGAATTGGATTCAATCTTGGGTGCTGAAGTTATGTCCAAAGATGAGATTGGTACGTTTTCAGATGATGCTTTCTTGTTTATAAATGCTATAAGGAAGGGTAATGATGGTTTTGGAGAGAGAACTGAGAGAGTTGTTAGGCATTTTAGGGAAAAGCTCAACCCTGGTTTAGTGGTTGATGTGTTGAGAAATATACACAACCCTGAATTGGGTGTTAAGTTTTTCATGTGGGCCGGTAGACAAATTGGTTATGTGCATAATGCATCTGTTTATGATGCTTTGTTGGATGTAATAGGGTGTGATGTCCCATTACATTTTGTTCAAGATATAGGAAAAGATGATAGGGAGGTGCTTGGTAAGTTGCTTAATGTGTTGATAAGCAAGTGTTGCAGGAATGGGTTGGGGGATTTAGCGTTGCAGGAGCTGGAAAGGCTCAAGAATTTTGGTTACAAGCCCTCGGCAGCCACTTATAATGCTCTGATTCAGGTGTTTCTGCAAGTAAATAGATTGGAGACTGCATCTTTGATATACAAGGAGATGTCAGCACTTAATTTTAAGATGGACAAGCGTACATTAAATAGCTTTACGCGATCATTGTGCAAAGTGGGTAAATGGAGAGAAGGCCTTGATTTAATTGACAAGGAAGAGTTTGTGCCTGATACAGTGATTTATACTAATATGATTTCAGGATTATGTGAAGGTTCCCTCTTTGAAGAAGCAATGAATTTTCTCAATATAATGCGGACTAGTTCGTGTATCCCTAATCGTGTAACATATGAAGTTTTGCTTTGTGCACTTTTAAACAGGAGAAAACTTGGTCGCGTCAAGAGGGTTCTTAATCTTATGATTTCTGAAGGATGTTATCCAGGTCAGAAAATATTTAATTCTCTTGTACATGCATACTGTAGATCAGGAGATTACTGGTATGCCTACAAATTGCTCAAAAAAATGGATGGCTGTGGCTGTAAGCCAGGATACGTAGTTTACAACATATTGATTGGTGGTATTTGTGGCAATGAGGAGTTACCAAGCAAGGATGTGCTAGAATTGGCTGAAGATGTGTATAATGAAATGCTAAATGCAAAACAAGTACTGAATAAAGTCAATGTGGTCAATTTTGCACGATGCCTTTGTGGATTTGGAAAATATGAGGAGGCTTTTAGTGTTATTAAAGAAATGATGAGCAAAGGTTTTATACCTGATGTCAGTACATACTCGAAAGTGATTGGTTTTCTTTGTAATGCCTCCAAAGTAGACAAGGCATTCCTGTTGTTCCAAGAAATGATGAGGAATGGAATTATTCCAGATGTTTATACTTACACAATTTTGATTGATAGCTTTTGTAAATCTGGCCTTATTCAACAGGCTCGTAATTGGTTTAATGAAATGACTGAAAAGGGTTGTACTCCTAATGTAGTGACTTACACAGCTATTATCCATGCTTACCTCAAGCAAAGACAAATTTCAGATGCAAATGAGCTCTTTGAATTGATGTTAACGCAAGGATGCGTTCCAAATATTGTCACTTTCACTGCTTTGATTGATGGATACTGTAAAGCTGGACACATAGAGAAGGCTTGCCAGATCTATGCAAGAATGAAGGGGAGTCTAGATACCACTGAAGTAGAGTCGTACTTCAAGGTTGATCTTGATGGTAATAAGGAGCCGAGTGTCGTTACATATGGAGCTATGATTGATGGTTTGTGCAAAGCACACAGGGTGAAAGAAGCTCGCAATCTTTTGGATGGCATGGTAGTGGAAGGATGCGAGCCAAATCATATTGTTTATGACGCATTAATTGACGGGCTTTGCAAGGTGGGTAAGCTAGATGATGCACAAGAGATATTTACCAAAATGTCAGAATGTGGATATAGTCCGAGTGTTTACACCTACAGCTCTCTAATTGATAGGCTATTTAAGGATAATCGTTTTGATCTTGCTATAAAAGTCTTGTCTAAAATGCTCGAAAGTTCTTGCCCCCCAAATGTCGTTATATACACAGAGATGGTAGATGGCTTTTGTAAAGTTGGTAAAATAGATGAAGCTTATAAACTTATGTTGATGATGGAAGAAAAGGGGTGTCATCCAAATGTTGTGACCTATACTGCAATGATTGATGGATTGGGCAAAGCTGGAAAAGTGAATAAGTGTCTTGAACTCATCGAAAGGATGGTTAATAAGGGCTGTGCACCAAATTACATTACCTATTCAGTTGCAATAAAGCATTGTTGTGCTGCAGGACTTTTAGATGAGGCTCTCCAACTTCTTGAGGAAATGAAACAAATAAGTTGGCCAAAACACATGGCCAGCCATCGTAAGGTTATTGAAGGCTTCAAAAGGGAGTACTTAATCAGTCTGGGTCTTTTAGAGGACATGGGCAACAAAAATCCTCTTCCAATTATTCCAGTTTATAGGCTTCTAATTGATAGCTATCAAAAATCAGGAAGACTTGAATTTGCCGTGGAGTTACTTAAAGAGACTTCATCATCTTTGCCATTTTCAAATCTTGATAAGAAAATGTACTCTTCCTTGATCGAGTGCCTTTCTGTTTCAAACAAAGTTGATTTGGCGTTTGAATTATATGTAGACATGATAAAGAAAGGTGCAGTTCCAGAGCTAACGGATTTTGTTAACCTCATTAAGGGATTAGTAAGCATGAATAGATGGGAGAATGCACTTGAACTCTCCCAGAGCTTGTATTACATGGTCAGTACCTCTTCGTTTTAGCTCTGTCTTTCAATAGATATAACAAATTATTTGTTGGTTTCATATGTATTTTGTACGCTTTGTAAGTTTTGAAGTTGTGCAGTTAACGTTTCCAATGTGGTCCATGTTGACGTAATAAATTAAATCCCATAACAGAAGGAGCTGATAGAACTAAACCTATTCCTATAAACATAAGAACAGAATGTTTCAGATTCATAATATTCATCATCTCTAAGATAGGAAAACTTCGTTTTGACTCTTGATTTAGATCCCAAGTGTTAGAAGTAGGAAAGAACTGTATATTTATGTACACATTCCAGTAGATTCTACCTAGTTACTTTAACGCCATGAGAAGCAGCTCATATTTTTATCTGTGTACACTCTTTAAAGTACATGTTCATGTGTGGTTTTAGTGTTCTTAATGCACTGAAGTTGCTATGTTCTTTATTGGTTTCTGAACCCTTTGGGTGTAATTCCTTGGTAAATATATGTAAATATTGTTGTTCTTCCTTCACTTCCTTTTTCTACCATTCTTTTTTACCAGTTACATGCATCGAAATCCACCACCATTCGGCTCCTTTAAAGGTCAAGAAATGATACGTTGAGTCTATCTCATTATGAGGCACTACCTGTTGGCACCTGATATACATACTTGGAGCTGCACTAGTTGACAGGCTGCAGTTTGACATTGTTATAACCAAGTAAGTAGCATATACCCATATATCACAATCGCACTATCTTTGCAAATTATTCTCGTCTCTATTTTTGATACATTTGTTTGACGTATACTTGATTGTTAGCTTACTATTGGAGTTTCTGGTTTGAGTTTCCTATGTATCTGTTATTTCAAATATTTTTATCTACCTTTCATTTTTATATAGCTCGAAGAAATTGACGACCATGGCAGGATGATAAAAAAGATATTCGAATGATACACAAAGAATTTGGGTCGGATAGTTTACGATTGCTTTCTTCTAGCAGTGTTGGAGAACAGTCAAAGAGGATATTATGGAAGCGATTTCGCCAATTCCGTACTATAAGGAAGCATGAAAAGAGCCTCAATACTTATTTTATTGCGTAAATACAAAAGAGCGAATGTGCATCAAACATTAAGAGTCTACTGGAACGAGCGCATGGGCATCAAACATTAAGAGTCTACCGGAAAGCATCTATAAAATTTTTGCATGTTGCTTTCCGTTTTGACTTAAGAGAATGTTAGACTCCATGGTTCAACGTCTCAAAATGGTTTTGTAGAAGGGCGACAGATACTTGAAGCAGATTCAATTGCAAATGAGCTTGTGGACTAGAGATCAAAAAATGGGAAGTAGGTGTGCTTTGGAAGCTGGATTTGGAAAGGCGTATGACCACATCTATTGGTTTTCAGGAGTATGTAATGGGGAGATTGATTTCAGGAAAGACATAGACTTTTGGCATATCCACATTGAGATTATTAGTTTTGGTCAACAAGGTTTTGCTTTAGGCAAAGAGTCCCCTTATTTCACATGCTATTTTTTTGGTTAAGAAAGCATTGGACAAGATAATGAATAGGGCGACAAGGGTAGGTTAGTTCAGAGGCTTCAAGGGCAACGGAGGAGGCAAGATAGCATACGGGTGTACCACCTACCATTCGCAGATGATACAGTACTGTTTTAGTGTTAGAATCTAAACAATGCTCTGCTATGCTTCTAGGCAGTCTCAAGTTTGAAGATCAATTTAGGGAAGTATGAGATCCTTCTGGTGGGTGAGGTTGAGAATATTGGATAGCTAGCAGACACTTTTTTTAATGATGTTAATAGATCAGCATGTACAATCCCATGGGCATCTTGATGCTGCCTTGGTATGAAATGATGCTTTGAACACACAAGGGAGGATGAATCAAGTAGAAGTTTCAATATGGGTCAAGAAATATGCTGAAATTATGCAAGCAGCTTGGTCTGCATGCTATGGAATACAAAGATGATCTATTAAAGTTGCTTTTACGCATTGAAAAATGAAAAGAATAGGTTTGATAGAAATTCTAGTTCAGTGAAAAGCCTTTTGCCGAAAAAGTAGAGTAGCAGAGAGCTAAAGCAGCTACTGGAATTCAATGTAAAATTTGGTGAAAGCAAGAATAGGGGTAGAAGTTTTGTCACTGATAAGAGATGAAGCTGAAAATTTTCTATTGGAAGTTTGGAACTTTAGGGGATTAAACAATAGAAACAAAAGGATGATGATAATACTGATGGTGCATAAGTGGAATTCCAATATATTTTGCTTCACTAAAACAAAGCTTAAAAATTATAATTCTTCAATCATCAAACAAAATGGGGGAAATCGATGGATGGATTTGTTTGGAATGGCTCAAGGTAATAGTGGGATATCATCATTATGTGGTATAAAAGGAGATGAGACTGTTATGGGTATCGGTACAATTTCTGTATGGATGGAAGAGCTTAACACTGGCTTCAAATGCTTTCTTAGTAGAGTATATGGGCCTTGTGATAGAAAAACAGTCGAGAATTATGGAAAGAGATTGCAGCTGTAAGAGGATTGAATGAATTGTTCTAGGTCATTGGAGGTGATTCTACTGTTGTAGGTTTGAGGATGAAACAATTAGCAGATCTAAAAATGCTAAATCGATGAAAGACTTTTCCAGATGCTAAGAGATAGGGTGCAAATCATTAAAAAAAAAGGATAAGGTGTGAACTGCAAAAGAGCGCATACATTAAGGGTGCAAAAAAACCCCATTGATCTTCCTCTCATTTGTGTGTGTGTGTGAGGGGGGGGGGGGGGGGGGGGGGGGGGGGGTCGGCATACATGGTTTAAGGGAAATAGGGAGGATGCTGATTCGAGGATCACTTCATGCGTGAAGTGATGCTCACCAAAGAAGAGAGCGCTTAAGACAATGAGTAGCAAAATAACTCCAAAAAGTAGTCGATTCTTTGAATTTCACAACATCATGCAATGAGTAACTAATGTCCTCCATTTATAATGATCAAACCATGATTCATATTCTTCACCTATACCAAGAAACTGGAATTAATGCAGCCGCGTGGGCTTTTGCTTTATGTGCGTGCTACACAACTATGTAAATACTAGAGGGCTGGCGCATCAGTTGGCGCAAGTGCTACAACTTTTATATGTAAAATTAACAACTTTTCTATTCCCGGTTATTTCGCACACGTGCACTAACATTAATGAGAAAAATTGACTGTAGTCCACCGCATATGCGCATGTATTTATTCATACAACCTGGCATAGATCTAGCTCATATGCCAACATTTATGCACAAAATTGATACAAGTCCATAACCTATATGCTCGTATTTATTCATAAAAATGGCAGAGGTGCATGTGCTGTTATGCTCCAAGGTTGTAAACCATAGCAACTTTTTTATAATTCGAGAAATCCTTGAGGTTCAATGGCGCATGACTCAAAAATCGGAGGATAATGGGCCTGCGTCTCTACCCTTCTCTACTTCAATACTAGGCTTTTGTCTGCGACATGGTACGAATCTGTGACATGCGCCTAACCTACCCATCACGTATACTTAACACTAGATCAGAGCCTTGGGGGCTCAGCCAATAAGAAATGCTTTCCTGGGTTGAAATGATTTCTACGTTTTGGTGTTTTATGGGAGTAGAATCACTTATGTATCAAACGATTTTAATGCCTCTTTTCACATTATTGATGTCCAAAACACTTAGTTTCATCAGTTGGACATGTATTCTTTAGATATGTATTCTTACACATCTACTGGAAATGCTTCTCTGATTTACTCCATGAAAGATGTGCAATGAAATGTTTTCTCACCAATTTTATTTGATCAGGGTACAAGTCAGGGCTCCAATCCAGTGAAGGAATATCCATTAGGGACTAAACTTTGTTAAAACTACTTACTTGATTCTCCTTACTGGAAGCACAAGAACATGCTAATAATTGAGCCATGAGGCAGGGAAACCTTCTTTTATTCAGAGATTCCTCAGGTTTCACAACCTAAATTCTCCCTTTGTTGCAATTCTTCTATATGAATGTGTGTATGTTTTCTCTCCTTTTGGTTCTTTCTTGTGTGGAAATGACTTCGTTAATGTTGCTTAATTTGTAAATGTTTAGTGCCTATAAGAATGGAACACCATTATGGGTTGACGCAACCCTCATAACTAGCAGAAAGTAAATTCTTACACATCAAATCTAAATTCTTAATTGTTAGAGATCTCTGCTCAAATGTGTCTCTTGCAGGGAAAATATTAAATCCTTTACTGAAAATATTCTTTAAGAGACCTTTTTCGACATGGCTTTTGCATTGTAAGGATTAATCATGAATTGACTAGTTTTATGCTGGTCAGCAGCATACTGCAACACTCTATCCGAGCTTAGATCCGGCAATGCGACCAAGTTCATGTAGGCAGAGTTTGGACTCATATAGCCGATCCCATTTTCTTGGGGCTAAGGCGTAGTTGTTTCTATATGGCTTTTGTAGTGCAACTTGTCCGAAACTGCTCTATTCCAGTTCTGAATATAATAATAAGAGATCTATTTCAGCTCAAAATGTGGCTATTGCATTGCAACTTATTCAAACATACTCTAACGATTGTTAATATGCTGAGATGAGAGTTTTATAAAGCAGTATGAACCTTGTGGGCCTTGTAACAACTTTGATTCCGTTTTTGTCTTCATTTTGACACAAGTTCTTTGATTCTTAGCACATCTACATCTTTACATAAATTTGTGGACATGTTTTCCATTTTCTAACTTCGGGCTTTTGTTATTGTATTGCAAAGGGTTGCACTTTGAATATGCTTGTAATGGAAAGAAGTAATACAGCAGTGCTTTGTTCTCCAAGGCTTCAAGGTGTGACCATGTTGGATACAATATGAAGGTTGTGTTCCAACCCCTGTGATGTTCTAGGTTTGTACGCTTCGATCCCCACTCAAATCTTCCTGCCTTCTCCATCGTTAAAATAAAAGTGGAAAGGAAAAAGAGACCGTATTGCATTTCTTAATTGGTAAGCTCTTAAATCAATTGTTAAAACCAATCAAGGGCTCAAGGCCACGAATGGAAATTACTTCTTTACTATCATTAAGATGTGTGCAAGGATGTATTCATGAGTAGGTTATTTTGCTCTGTTTAACACAATTCTAGTTAATCTCTTTCTCTTTTCGTACTTCTTTTGTGGTGATGTGGTGTCCTGCCAGCTTGCACGTGCTAATCCACCAGACAACTTGCTTTAAGCCTTTAACCCACATGCACAGGTGATGATTGCTCCCTATCTGTCTCTATCCACAAATACTAGTTAGTCTTCTGTCATGACTATTAGGTTGAAGCAAATACTTAGTATAAAAACCTGATAATTCCAGGTCTTCAATTTCGTCGCTGCCTTGCTGGAAGCCAAGGTGCTCATACCTGCATTTACTCTTGGAATAGCTCCGTTTTATTTCCCCTAGCTACTGCTGTGATAACTTAAGCGGCTCAAGGGAGGAGGGTGTATGCGAACAAAATATTGCCTGAAGTATTAGTTGAGATTTAAACTTTATGTCATTTTAATTTTCAAGTATCCATGAGTGGTGTGGTCATTTTGTCTAAACTGAATAGCTTGTATGAAGTTGATCAAAGTCTAAGCTGGTCAATGTCATTTGGCATATTAGATGCGGGCATATCATTAGATAAAATAAAAATGAAAAAACATTTACCAGCATTCTTGCAGATAAAGATGCTTGTGTGTCTGCACGAATATAACTCACATATATATAGATACGTGTGTTGAAAGAACAGAGTTGTTACTCCTTTTGTTATGTACATTTCCAGCACCCACATAGTGTTGGACATCTCTTATACATATAAATATATATATATATATATATATATATATATATATATATATATATAGAGAGAGAGAGAGAGAGAGAGAGAGAGAGAGAAAGAGAGAAAGAGAGATAGATATGGATAACATACCAATGAATACTCTTAGAGCCTTCTGGGCTTAAACATGTCATGTCATTCCAATAAGAGATAACATACCAATGAATACTCTTAAGAGTCTTTGGGCTTAAACATGTCATGTCATTCCAATAAGAGAGTGTCAGTAAAAGTAAAATGGGAATGATAGTAAAGTGTAATCTTTTTGGAGAGGAAAGGGAAAGAGTGTCATATAAAGTAAAATGGAGGGAGTATTATTATTTACGTTTGTCGTATAATTGTCAAACTGGATCAATTAGCTAATTTGCTTGTTCCTTACTCTTTCCCCTTCCCCTGATGTATACAATGTAATTCACACAATTTGATCTCCCTCGCAATATAAGATAGTTATGTTAGTTCATACAATTTGGTTCCCTTTCGCAATATAAAATGTGTATGTAAAGTATCTAATATCCGTTTTTAACATTCTCCCGTTTTAACATTACTCAACAGGAACTTTGTTTGCTGCTTGATGGCTATCGGGACGAATTTGTCCAAAAATTCGTATTTATTTTTCAGCAGGTTCTCTCTTAATCTCCTTTACTTCTTTTTATTATATTTTGGCAGGGCTGTGATTTTCCTTTGAGGAACTCTTGGCCCTTCTTGATTCATATTAAAGAGATGAATTATGTCCATCATTCTTTTATGCAAGGCCTGCTCTCCTAATCCTTCTAATAGATTCTGCTTTGTTAGATGCGGTTTGGCTAGCTGATGGGGACACGTCGATGTCAACTAAAATACCCAGCAGAATCTGGTTTGATGAGAGCCCTGCTAGGTTTTTTTCTTTCTCATTTCCTCCTAAGTTGGTATAGTTTCATTCTATACAAGGTGTTTCTTATCTCTATCTACTTGTACGCCATTCTAGGCCTTTTACCCTTTGGTTTTCTTTCAAGTTTCAAGGATTTCATGGTGACTTTTCACACTGAATGACTCCTAGAAATAGTCAATTGGTATTGTTGGCTTATCATGATGATATAGTAGTAATACAAAAGTTTCTGCTATTTTCTTTTCCATCTCAAAAGTATTATCTATTTGTTCTCTTTTGGAGTACGTCTGATCCAGTTTTGTGTATTCTTGTTGTTATCTTTCTAATGTAGTAATTGATCTTTCAAAGAATCTAACTTTGCATGTTTATTGGATGCTTGTGCCAGATTCATCAAACCTTTTACTACACACCCTGATCCGAGGAAACCGTGTATCTTGTCTAGTTTCTGTCACCCAAGGATTGATACTCGGTACATAGCGATAAGCCCAAGATGGTGTTACTTACAGAGAATTGAATTAGATCTGCAGATTTAGTATGTAATCCTGCTTATATAAGTGTCTCCATTCCTTAATTTACGTTGAAGCTGGTGCATCATACACATTTCTAAGAAGTTCTTTCTGCCCAAGCTGCAAGTTTATGACACGGAATTAGTTGATTGTATGTGAGAATCAAGTCTTTTCAAGTATGTGATGACAGAGTAGTTGATGGGATACTCGCATGCCAAAAAGAAACAGAACCAAAGAATTTGTGCATCAGAAATGTTGAAGTGTGTGACCATCTCATATAAAAGCTTAAGCTGTTAGAGAGGGCACACTTCTATTTACTTAATTATGTCTTCAACAAGAAAGAGCTAATGATCACATAGGAGCAGAATATCATGAAGTTCAGTTTGCTCACTGTTGCCAGGGGCTTGATACCATGAGCTCAAAAGTGTAGCTCTGTCACTAGGAGAAAATGCATCTCTTGCTCTTAATAAAGGTTTGGTTTTATTAATGTTGTTAATCTCTCGAATGATCGAGATCATCTTTAGTTGCAATCAATTTAATAACTTTTCTAGTTTAAAGTGGAATGCCCTCATGTATCCGTCCTGGCTATACATCTGAGCTAGTAAATTTTGCTGCATTTAAGAAGCAAGCTTCTGAGGTTATTTATTCATGAAGAATTTGAAACTTTAATAGTACTTCATTAAGAACTGATTACACTATTTTATTCCAGGAGTCTTAAAGCTTATGGCTGTGACTTGGACGATCCATTGGTGCTTGACTTGTACCAGCTCGCTTGTCAACATTCTGTTTGGTTGAACTGTTGAAGCAGCACAAGGCATCTGCAATAACAGTACTGTTTCTTGAGCAGCAGTTCTTATGTTTGAAAATTTCTACTTAGACCAACCAGGACCGGGCAATCGGGGAAGGGTAATGATAGGAAAATCTTGAGGCAGCAATATGATTTTAGTAATTGGTGCAGGGCTAAGGTTAGCAAATACAAGGTATGTCCACTGTCTTCTTGTCTATTGGACATTCTTTTAATTAATAGTAAGCAAAGCACCTACACTCTTCTTTGTTCTCTCTGCAGACTTGTTCCATTTGCTCTTTCAAGTCATTTCCATTTTCTTCCAAATCTTAAGTTATTCCTTGTATCCCTCCCTGGCTACTAATCTCGAAAACCCTAACCTAGACTAATCATTGTTGCTTCCATTTTTACATGTTTTGGCATTTTCTTGATTTTGGTCTACAAAGGGGTTCTACTTCTGGTTTTGACATGAATTTGAATTCAAACTTCTTTGTTATTTGTTTGTCTCAATCATGATTGTAGTAGGAATATATTTAGACATGATTTGAGTATTAGCAAATGTGATTGTGGTGGTAGAAGCTAAAAGGTGGTATGAACCTTTACGTCGAAGTGCTTATTTGGTGAAGGGAGTAATTCTGTCACTACAGTTGCTCTCTAGTATTCCAGTGGGGATTGTGTTTGTGGTATTGCTCCACCATATTGCCGGAGCATACTGGTGACCGGAGTAAGCGGTTGAGCAATTTTTCATTAGCAGCAGTGTATTACTCAGCTACTTCACAGTTTGTTTCGAGATGTGGTTTTGTATGTGCAATGCAAGGCCCAACACTGGCTATGATTTGGATTAGTTCAATTCTTTTGCCCCGTAATTTGGAGTTTTCTTGTCAAACCTTCACATTTAAATAATTTTCGTCCTAGGTTTTCCTCCTTTGTTAGGGTCTACAAGTGCTGCCTTGTGGTAAAACTATTGTAAGCTTAAGACTTCATTATTTGTTTAATTCTGTGATGCTTGGATAATTTGATTATGGATTATTTTTGTTGGAGGAATATTATTGGGTCGGATCCAACCATAAGGGTGGGGGATGTGTACAAATAGCCACTATTAGTTTAATGAACTTTTACCTGCGGGATGAAAATACCCTTATGCTATAACTTCTCAAGGAGGAGGTTGAACGTGATAGACATCCTTTGAAGGTATTTTTTTCATCTCATTCAATTTGACGTATTTTTTTTGTATCCAATTTATCATATTCACAGGGATTAGCATAAGCTTTCACATTATACCTGAGTCTAATTGATGATCATTGGAATATATAAAAGTATTCAAATTAAAGCTGGTTTAGTAATACACAATTTATATTAAAATTTAGACTAAAAATATTCAAAATAACTATCAAGAAAGCGAATAAAAATAAATTTAACTCTTAGTAGCAGTGAGATTTCAACTGCTAGAGTGGCAGTTGGGTTGATTAGAGGGAGTTGATGCTATTCAATTGCATAAATGTATACTTATTTATTTGCTCATTGATTTTTTGTTAAATCATACGATTGCACTATCTAAGCAAGTTAGATAAGGACACTTGGTCCTTAACTTTAAGTTCAAGTTTAAAAGTTAAGGACAAGCAGTCCTTAACTTGATGTTTCAAGTTAAAAAGTTAAGGACAAGCAGTCCTTAACTTCATGTTTCAAGTTAAAAAGTTAAGGACAAGCAAACCTTAACTTTAAGTTTCAAGTTTAAAAGTTAAGGACAATAGGTCCTTAATTTATAGTTTTCAGTCCTTAACTTAAAAGTTCAAGTTAAAAAGTTAAGGACAATGAATCCTTAACTTATAGCTTTCAGTCCTTAACTTCAAGTTTCAAGTTCAAAAGTTAAGGACAATAGGTCCTTAACTTATTGTTTTCAGTCCTTAACTTAAAAGTTCAAGTTAAAAAGTTAAGGACAATGGGTCCTTTAACTTATAGTTTTCCGTCCTTAACGTTTCAAGTTAAAAAGTTAAGGACAAACAGTCCTTAACTTTAAGTTTCAAGTTTAAAAGTTAAGGACAAGCAGTCCTTAACTTCAAGTTTCAAGTTTAAAAGTTAAGGACAAACATTCCTTAACTTCATGTTTCAAGTTAAAAGTTAAGTTTCAAGTTTAAAAGTTGAGGACAATAGGTCCTGAACTTCAACTTTCAAGTTTAAAAGTTAAGGACAAACAATCCTTGACTTCAAGTTTTAAGTTCAAAAATTAAGGACAATAGGTCCTTAACTTATAGTTTTTAGTCCTTAACTTAAAAGTTCAAGTTAAAAGTTAAGAACAATGGGTCCTTAACTTATAGCTTTCAGTCCTTAACTTCAAGTTTCAAGTTCAATAGTTAACGACAATCAGTTGAAGTTAAAAAGTTAAGGACAAGCAGTCCTTAACTTTAAGTTTCAAATTTAAAAGTTAAGGACAAGCAATCCTTAACTTCAAGTTTCAAGTTCAAAAGTTAAGGACAATAGGTCCTAACTTATAGTTTTCAGTACTTAACTTATAAGTTCAAGTTAAAAAGTTAAGGACAATGGGTCCTTAACTTATAACTTTCAGTCCATAACTTCAAGTTTCAAGTTCAAAAGTTAAGGACAATAGATCCTTAACTTATAGTTTTCAGTCATTAACTTAAAAGTTCAAGTTAAAAAGTTAAGGACAAGCAATCCTTAACTTCAAGTTTCAAGTTCAAAAGTTAAGGACAATAGATCCTTAACTTATAGTTTTCAGTCATTAACTTAAAAGTTCAAGTTAAAAAGTTAAGGACAAGCAATCCTTAACTTCAAGTTTCAAGTTCAAAAGTTAAGGACAAACAATTCTTAACTTCATGTTTCAAGTTAAATAGTTAAGGACAAGCAGTCCTTAACTTAAAGTTTCAAGTTAAAAAGTTAAGGACAATAGGTCCTTAACTTAAAAATTCAAGTTAAAAAGTTAAGGACAATAGGTCCTTAACTTTATAGTTTTCAGTCCTTAACTTAAAAGTTCAAGTTAAAAAGGTACGGACAATAGGTCCTTAACTTATAGTTTTCAGTCCTTATTTGTCCTCAATTTTTTGTCTTTTTACCTTATTTTTCCTAATTATTTGTTGTTTAAGAAAATCTAAACATTTTGCGAGACTATTTCTATCTTTGGATCAATATCATAAGGAACTTCTTCGTCACTATCATCATTTGACTCAGAATTCACAATTTTTATATTAGCAGCTGTTTTCAAAACCAAAAGCATCGTTGTCAATCATAACAGTAGTGAACAAGCGCAAATTAAAACGAAGTCTTTATGTTTTGAATGCATCAGTGTATTTTCGTTTAGGGAGGAAAGGGTAACACAGTCTTTTTATATTATTTTTAATAGACTAGTGGCTACTATTGCTAAGCATTAAAAATGTTGGATAAAAAGTAAATACCAGCTTAAACATGAAGTTAAGGACTGCTTGTCCTTAACTTTTTAACTGAAGTAAATACCCAACCATAAGAGGTGTTATATGTGTAGCCACTGTTTAAGCTGGTATTTACTTTTTATCCAGCATTTTTAATGCTTAGCAATAGTAGCCACTAGTCTATTAAAAATAATATGAAAAGACTTGTGTTACCCTTTCCTCCCCAAACGGAAATACACTGATGCATTCAAAACATAAAGACTTCGTTTTAATTTGCGCTTGTTCACTACTGTTATGATTGACAACGATGCTTTTGGTTTTGAAAACAGCTGCTAATATAAAGATTGTGGATTCTGAGTCAAATGATGATAATGACGAAGAAGTTCCTTATGATATTGATCCAAAGATAGAAATAGTCTCGCAAAATATTTAGATTTTCTTAAACAACAGATAATTAGGAAAAATAAGGTTAAAAAATTGAGGACTGATAGCTATAAGTTAAGGACCTATTGTCCTTAACTTGAACTTTTAAGTTAAGGACTGAAAACTATAAGTTAAGGACCTATTGTCCTTAACTTGACTTTTAAGTTAAGGATTGAAAACTATAAGTTAAGGACCTATTGTCTTTAACTTGAAACTTTAAGTTAAGGACTGCTTGTCCTTAACTTTTTAACTCGAAACATGAAGTTAAGGACTGCTTGTCCTTAACTTTTGAAACTTGAAGTTAAGGACTGCTTGTCCTTAACTTTTTAACTTGAAACGTTAAGGACGGAAAACTATAAGTTAAGGACCCATTGTCCTTAACTTGAACTTTTAAGTTAAGGACTGAAAACTATAAGGTAAGGACCTATTGTCCTTAACTTTTGAACTTAAAACTTGAAGTTAAGGACTGAAAGCTATAAGTTAAGGACTCATTGTCCTTAACTTTTTAAGTTAAGGACTGAAAACTATAAGTTAAGGACCTATTGTCCTTAACTTTTGAAACTTGAAGTTAAGGATTGCTTGTCCTTAACTTGAAACTTAAAGTTAAGGACTGCTTGTCCTTAACTTGAAACTTTAAGTTAAGAACTGCTTGTCCTTAACTTTTTAACTTGAAACATCAAGTTAAGGACTGCTTGTCCTTAACTTTTTAATTGAAAACTTGAAGTTAAAGGACTGCTTGTCCTTAACTTGAAACATGAAGTTAATGACTGCTTGTCCTTTAACTTTTGAACTTGAAACTTGAAGTTAAGAACCAAGTGTCCTTATCTAACTTGCTTAGATAGTGCAATCGTATGATTTAACAAAAAATCAATGAGCAAATAAATAAGTATACCTTTATGCAATTGAATAGCATCAACTTCCTCTAATCAACCCGACTGTCACTCTAGCAGTTGAAATCTCACTGCTACTAAGAGTTAAATTTATTTTTATTCGCTTTCTTGATAGTTATTTGGAATATTTTTTGTCTAAATTTTAATATAAACTGTGTATTACTAAACCACCTTTAATTTGTATACTTTTATATATTCTAATTAGAATAAGGTATAATGTGAAAGCTTATGCTAATCCTTATGAATATGATAAATTGGATACAAAAAAAATATGTCAAATTGAATGAGATGAAAAAAATACCTTCAAAGATGTCTATCACGTTCAACCTCCTCCTGGAGAAGTTATAGCATAAGGGTATTTTCGTCCAGTCAGGTAAAAGTTCATTAAACTAATGGTTAAAGAATAAATACATTTAAAACACTGTCTTTAAAATAAAGACAGCTTCTATTAGTGGCTATTTGTACACATCTAGAGCTAGCCTATATAAACACCATTATGAGTGTTTAACGTGTGACTTTTTCGTTATAATAGAAATGGTTAGGATTCAAGATCTATATGTGCATCTGAGGATTAGTAAGGTGTGGATAAAGGGAGTTAATCCTCTTTGTGAGGATTCTCAATGACCGGTGATTCAAGTCGTGGTTATTGCAGATCCGCTTCTATAAAAGAGAAACCATAACTCTCTGGAATTGGAATTTTACGGTTAAATATATCATTAGTATCAGAGCCATAGATTTGTGTTCCTGTTGTTTACGTGATTTATATGCAAATTAGGGTTTAATATGTAGCCATAGATAGTTTATTTTGATATTACACATTGAGCTAGAATGAATATAACATAGAATATGTTTTAAAAAAAAAATTTAACATAGAAAAAGCTTCACAACAAACTGCAAAATGAAATAGCCAAATTGGACAGCTTCTTATTCTCCTCATCAAAACTGAAGGTATAATTTGCTGCAAATAGTCCATTCTCAAGCTTGTTAATCCTGAAAAAATTTGCATCTTGTTCATACATAATCTACCGCAAAGTGGAATAGAATCTGGAAAATCTGGCAAGTTGTGGTGATATTGAATTTTAAAGTTTTAGGTTCGTTATCACGAATTTAACCCCGAAAATTCTATTATTCATGTTTTATGCAATTTTTGTCCAAATTAACTTGGGTAATCCGTCACCCATATATTTTAAAGCAAAATCATATAATTGTTATCATCATCGAAAGGTAAAAAAAAATCTCATTAGGGTTTGTTCAAAAACTAGTACCATTGAAATTTGATCATATAGATCAACTTTTAAACGTTATTTCATAGAATTTGTTGTCATAAAACACGTTTAGGACTTCAACTAATGTTTTAATTGAAAATAATCGGCCAAAATTATCGGTTTTGCCAGATTTTTCAACCGACCCGTCACAAATATAAACCCACCGTTTCATGAATTTTTGACATATTTTTTTGATGATTTCTTAAGCAATAGGTGCTGGAAATCAATCCTAAGATACATTTTCGATAAAACTTTCTAGTTTAATTAGATTGAAATAACCAAAAAGTAAAGAAAAAATTTATTGAGCCGCAAAAAGAGATTGGGTATTGCCTTATTTAAAAACGTTAAGTAAAAATCCATTCAGAAATATTCTGAAGTCTTGTTAAATTTTTCTGTTAAGTTGTTTGCATTTTGTTATAATGTCTAAAGAGCGAAGAATTAGGGTTTTATTATATTGGGGAGGATGATGTTGTGATTGCGAATAACTCAGTAAGCTATAATTTATCTCCATAGTATCATGTTAAGTTGCCACTTACAATGGAGTACGATAAATTTGTATTGTTGTTATGTAAAAAATGAGTGTGAGCAGACGTTCGGTGAACCTTAAAGTAACCGGAAGATATCCGTATTCTGTCACTCTGCAAGGGGTTGCTTGTTACGTTGAGTTTAACATCGAGGATGATGAAACTCTGAGTGATTTTTTGAGGACTCCGGATGAATACTGGGAATTTCTTTTGATAAAAATGTTAGAAATGTACGTCAAGGTTATGAAGACGTTCGCAATAATGAGGTTGCGCAAAGCAGGATATCCTTCAGTCATCGGGTGGTTATTTTGGAGCAGTTTTAGTCGAACATGTTTCGGCTGAAAGAGTTTGGCCTGATCTAAACTTATCACCACGGGCGAATGAGGAGCGATGAAATCATTTCTCTCATACTTTACATAATCCACAAAATGAGTGGTAAACTTCAATTTTCCTTTGTGTTACGATGTTTATTTTTGATATATTGAATTTGTATTAACACTCGTATATTCCATGGGGGTACCGACCAGATTTGAATTTTACAAGTTATGAACCAATGCTCAGTTGGAATATGCGTAGTTTTGGTGTGTCCATCCGGAAGTCATCACCAACAAGATAATGTCCATCATGGGATGTTAACATATTACGATTTGTAAGTGAAGTGATATAGCAATATGTAAAGTATTTATCAATTTGAGTAGCTCATTATTTTGTTGGATGTGCAGTGAAAATGAGCAACTTGAAGGTCCTGTCCTGACTTTCCCGAAGATGACATATTTAATCGGGACGTGGCAGATGCACAGAGTCAGGAAGAGAACAGTGATTATGACAACAATGTCGATGAGTCCGTAGATGACACACCCTTCCCTGATGAGGGTGGTGATGAGGAGGAAGAGAATGCTGGACCTGATTTGACAAGGGAGCATGCTCCACCCCCCGTTAGACTAAGAGTGTACGAGTCCCAAGTGTCGTTTCACTCAAGGGACATTCCCTACCTTGATCATTTTTCAAGTATGTCGGATGTGGATGCCCTCACAAGGGATATTGCCGAAATTCGGACAACAATGTGGGATGAGTCTAGACCAACGGTGCTGTCAAAGGGTATGCTTTTTCCTGATAAAACACGCCTAAGGAGGGCGGTGAAAATGTACAACGTAAAAGAGTGTCGTGAGATGACGGTATGGGAGTCAACTCCGGAATATACAAGGTTGTTTGTCGTAGATGGTTTACGGGTTGTCATTGGATGCTGCATGCGAGCAAGAAGAAAATAAATATGTGGAAAGTGGGTAAATACATTGGCACCCACACTTGTGAAATGGAAACATTCAGTGGGAATCACTTCAACTTGGATGTTGACTTGATTTCTCTTGTCTTGATATCACACATTGAAACATCCATAAGGTACACGATCAAAGAGTATATTACATCTGTCCACCAGGAATATGGCTGTACCATTACCAAAAGAAAGGCATTTCTCGGGCGCAAACGTGCATTTGAAATTATTTATGGTAACTGGGATAAGTCATTTGCATCTCTACCTAGGTACATATCCGCATTACAACACTTTAACCCCCATACTGTTGTTGAATGGAAACTTGAGCGAAGTCCGGGAATACCAAAATATATATTCAAATATGTGTTCTGGGCATTTAAACCAATAATTTATGGTTTTGTGCATTGCCGACCGGTAATATTCATAGACGAAACTCATGTCTATGGAAAGTATGATATTAAGTTGTTGATCGTTGTTGCAGTAGATGCTAATGGAATTATATTTCCTTTATCTTTTGCTATTTGTGCCAATGAAAGCCAAGAGACGTGGACACTATTTTTGAACCACTTGAACGAGCACGTTGTCAAACAACGTTCAGGTATTTGTCTAATATCTAATCGGCATGGTAATATTGTAAGTTCTGTAGAGAATTTTCCTGCATGGCAAGAACCGTATGCCTACCACCCTTAATGTGTGAGGCACCTGCAGGCCAATTTCAAGAAGGCACATCCCAACAGGAACTTGCATGATTTAATGTGGATGGCTGCAACAGATCACCAAGAGTGTAAATTCAGGAGGCACATGGAATCTATCAGGCACGAAGACGAGGGAGCATATTGTTGGTTGATGCGACATAAGACTGAAAGGTGGACTTTGCATGGGGATGGTGGCAGAAGATGGGGAATTCTGACTATAAATAGTCCAGAGTCTTTCAATGGGTTATTGAAGTCTGCACGAGGATTGCATGTCACTGCCATGGTGTGGATGTCATTCAAGAAGATGGCAGAGAGGTTTGTTGAAAGGGCTACAGCTGCAACATCATTGTGAAAGTNGAGGGGGGTGAATTGTTGACTAATTAAAATTTGGTCGACTAATACAAGTCTTAGTTGACTAATCACATAACAGAATGAGAGAAAGCAGTAAAGAGAAAAGATTAAACACACAGCGATTTATACTGGTTCAATACCGTTGTGATACTTACATCCAGTTTCCCTTGGGTCACAAGGGTTCCCTTAAGATCTTTGAACAAAGTTACAATATCGATGATTTTATCGCGTACACCACCAACGTACAATATCAACACTTGAGTTCTAATCAGTTGACACAACTTTCTTTTGTACTCTAGATCTCTCTATCTTTTGAGACACTGATAACTAAGAATTACAATGTTTGAACTAAGAAGTAGATGGATTTGGAATACAGTTTGTGTAGTTGCGTGGTATTCTTCTTGAACAATCAATCTTCTTATAAGAGAGAAAAGAGCCGTTAAATCTTCAACGAAATTAGAGGCACAAGATCTTTGATAGAGGGATTTGATCCAAGGGGTGCCTCTTCGAATCTTGCTCTTTGAAGAGCCCAGATTCGATTGTGACATTCCTTGTCACAACTTGATTTGAGGAGTTGTTTACGCCACGATGGAGGGATTGCTGAGATTCGGAGAATCCCTGATTGCAGTCTAATTTTCCGTGATTGAGGACGATTCAATCTGCTTCCCTTAATTGTAGTGACAACATCTTCCTTCTTTCCTTACTTGCCATTTCTAGTCCAGTAGCAATCTTGCTTCCCTTGATTGTAGTAACAACATTTTCATGCTTTCCTTATTTGCAAATTCGAACCCAGTAGCAATCTTGCTGAGCATCTCCATTTCTTTCCTTTTTGTTTGTCTTGCACATATAGCATAAGGTATTATTGTCATCATTGAAAATTAACCTTGAACCTATCAATCTCCCCCTTTTTGATGATGACAATTAAGAAGGAGTAAACAAAGTAATTTAAGAAACTTCCCTTGTTAGGGGTTGCTCCCCCTGAGTTGTTTCTTCCCCTGAGAGTATGTTGTTTCATTATGCTGTGCACATATCCCCCCTGAGTGTTTACTCACACATTTTCTCCCCCTTTGAAATCAATCAAAAAGGAAAAAAAATATAGAGCAATATAGAATATAATGTGCATACTAAAATATGGTTAGAGCAGTAGAGCCTTCAGAAGGGGCTTAAATTAGTACAGACCAAAAATAATTGCCTAAAGGCAACCATCACAAAAAAAAAATCAGAAAGAAACAAAAGATTGTTTGTCACAACAACACAACCAGAGATAACTAATTTCGTCCCAGAAATTATTTGAGGGTGTTGATCAGTTTGGTGCAGAAGGAGTCATAGGAGTTTTCAACATCCCTGAAGATCTTGTTCATCTTCTCAGTCATGGAATTGAAGGCCCTGGTTCCATGTCTCCTTGTAGCTCCTATGTCTATCCAAATCTTGGCCACGTCTGAACATGTCTCCTTTGTGACATCCCTGATCTTATCTACCTGTTCTTTCATCTCCACAAGCAGTAGCTTGACTCCATCAAGGTAGTGTTGAATTTGTTTAAGGTTTTGAGAGGTATTCGACTGAGAGACTGGTTGATCATCTTGGACATCAACTGGAGCTGGAGCACTTTCAACCTTGGCTCGCTTAACCCATCCATTCTCACCAAAGAGTATCCCATCATAGAAAAAGCAGTCTTATATAAGTACTTGAGATGTGCTTGGGTGTAAAGGGTGCCAAGTCTACCTTCATAACTTCCAAGATATGAGAGATAAGAATACCATAGGGCAGACAAGCAACAGAGGAGGAAATATCCCTGATACTCTCAAGCATATACTGACGAATCCACACAAACCAATCAAGACGCTTATTATTAACTAGACAGTAAAGGACACAAATATCTCTAGTGGATAAAGAACTTAGGGACCCGGACCTGGGAAGGAGAGTGGTGGCAATCATGTGGGCCAAAACACGATGTTCAAACTTCAGATTTTTGGGGTCAATATGAGGGGTTATCAGACTGAAAATTTTTTGCTTCTTCAAGAGACACTTCAAAGTCTTTGGGCCAATAATTTTGGACAAACACATCATACCTACTAAATTTGGAGAAAAAAAATCTTTTCAAATTGGTAGGAGTCCAACACAATTCTGGTTCCCAAAACCATAGATTCCAAGTCATCCTTATCATTCACAAATAGATTTGCATAAAACATTCTCACAGGTTCTTCATACACAGAATTTCCAAGAGTGTCAAACAAAGGGGAAATGTGCTGAACATCGAAAGTTGCAGTCACATCACAATGAAAACTTTGCATAAGAAAGACTTATAGATCGTCCATAAGCCATGGATTTTGACTTGTAGGACTCAAACCTTACCTTTTCACTGGGGCCATAGAATATCATCTTCTCCTTAGGACCAAATTCCAAGTGTTCTACCTTGCCCTTCTTGTATGCAGCTTTTTTGGGGGTTTGCTCCAAGGGTCTCTTACCGGCCTTTTTCTGGATGATAGGGTGATTTTCAGATGAAGCACTGCTATTATTGTCTTTTTTGATAAATTCTGAGTCAATGGATGACTCTACATCCACAGGCTCCTTTGTATTGAGAGGATTTTGAAACCTACGGCTTCGTCTGGTTGTAGAGGAAAGGTTTCTTTTGGCCATAGTGAAATCAGTGGTTTGGTAGGGAATGAGAGGAGTATTTGGAGATGGAAGGTTTTTAACAAGGTATTTGAGAGGAGAGAAGGGGCGTCTTGGTTACTGGAAGGGTCAAGTACAGACGGAGGTGATGGTTCATAATGACTGCTTGGAGGTACAAGTAATAATTACACTTCCACAGAAAAAGTAATTAGTACACGGATAATTAAGGGAATAAAATATACCGAAAGCGTGTAAAACAATTTAAACACTTAGGGAAATATTTTGTTTACAAATTTGGCACAATGCCAATCTTTTTTTGAAGAATGCAAAATATTTCTTCCAAAAGAGGTTTAGTAAAAATATCAGCACGTTGAGAATCAATACTAATAAACACTAACGTAATATCACCTTTTTCAACATGATCATGAATAAAATGATGTTTAATTTCTATATTCTTTGCTCTAGAATGATGCACAGAATTTTAAGATAAGCAGATTGTGACGACCCAAAGGGTGATCACCTATTTTATTACCCATCCCGTACTTCCGAGGACTTGAAAACCTCATCTGTATTTGCCTCGATTAGCGTGCGCAGTCCGGGCGCGTAGCCGAAAAGTTTAAATATGAAATTCTGTGAAAAATGCTAAAAGTTTATATTAAGATGAGTAAATTTGACTCCGGTCAATATTTTGGGTAAACGGACCCGGACCCGTGAATTGGCGATCCCGGAGGGTCCGTAGGAAAATATGGGACTTGGGCGTATGCCCGGAATCAAATTCTGAGGTCCCAAGCCCGAGAAATGAATTTTTGAGCAAAATTGCTTTTCTGAAATTTATAAAGAAAAGAGAAATGATAATTTGTTAGAACATGTTGGTATCGGGCCCGTATTTTGGTTACGGCGCACGGTACAAGTCTTATTTCTGGTTTAAGATATTTCTGTGAATTTTGGTTGAAATTGGACGCCGTTTGACGTGTTTCGGACTTAAAACTCTAAATTTGAAAGTTTATGAAGTTTGAAGGAAAACTAGTGATTTTGAGGTTTGATTAGTTGATTTTGATGTTATATTGGCAATTAGATCGCACGGTTAAGTTCGTAGGATGTTGTTGAGTTAGTGCATGTGATTTTTTAGGAGACCCGAGGTCTCGAGAGTGTTTCGGAGGTGTCTCAGAGTGATTTTGAACTTAGGAAGATTGCTGGTTTTTGGCTTCAGCAGTTGCACGTCCATTTGGTCTTCGCGTTCGCGACCCCTCTTCCGCGTTCGCTAAGCTTTAAGCTTTTCCTTCATCACGTTCGCATCCATTCCCTCGCGAACGCGTAGGGTTATTTGACTCTGAGGGCTTAGCCCTCTTTTCCTCTTCGTGTTCGCGTAGAGTTGACCGCAAACGCGTAGCTTTACAAGTCCCCTTCATCGCGTTCGCGTGATGTCCCACACGTTCGCGTAAGTCAACTTCTGGACCCCAGCCTTTTTACACTTCGTGTTCGCGTTCTCCCTTCTGAGAACGCGATGGTTTTCCCAGTCTACCCTTCGCGAACGCGACCTCACTTCCGCAAACGCGAAGGGCAATTTTGTCCAGTGGTATATAAATATTTCCAGAACCAGTAGCTACGGGATTTTCATAAATCATAACGAACTTCTTCTTCTCCAAGGACCTTAGGCGTCCATTGAAGCCTTCATTCTCCAAAACTTCTTGGGTTAGTAAATTTTAACTCGTTTCCTTCATTTTTCATCTGTATCTAATGAATTCCTAAGCCAAAAACATGCAAATTAGAGTAGAAAATTTGGAATTTGGGTAGAGTTACGCCCTTTTGAATTTTCTTGATTAAGACCTTGTTTTGGGGTCGAATTTGAAAACAAATTATATATTTGGGCTCGTGGGTGAATGAGTGACATGGTTTTGGTCCGAGCCTCGTGTTTGGACCAAGCGGGCCCGAGGTCAAATTTTGGTCGTTTTGGAAGAATGCTAGGAAATGGATAATTAGGCTATGTAATTGAATCATCGAATCCTCATTGACATACTTGAGTTGATTATATCTAGATAATACCATTCCGGAGTTGAATTCTAAAGGATAGGCAGTGTTAGAGGGTTGATTGCTATATTTTGGACCCGAGGTAAGTGTTTGGTCTAACCTTAGCTTGAGGGAATAGGAGTTGAGTATTATTTGATAGTTGCTAATTGTCAAATACGATGTATAGGCATGGTGACGAGTATTTATACATTGGTGTCTAGCATGACCGTGAGTCCCTATGTTGCGAATATTCTGACTTTGTTGTAATTTCCATGCTTAATTGATGATTTCCATATGTTGTAAAGAGCATGTGAAGGGAACTGTAATCTTTAAAACTCCTTTGGAGCATTGGCTCAAATTGTGACACGAATGATGAAGATATATGAGATAATTGAATCCTTTGGAGCATTGGCTCTAGTAATAGAGTAAATTATGAAATGAAAGTGAAAGAAAGAGAAAGAGTTACTAAAAATTTACCCTTGCCGGGTCATTGTTGCTTTTAGTGATTATCTCCCTTGCTGGGATGTTGAGATTGCTGCTATTGTTCCTTTTCCGGGATTTAATTGTTTAATTGATGTTCCCTTGCCGGGATTTCTATTTTATTCTGTTTCTCCCTTGCCCTTGTTTATGATTGTTGTTTGAGTGAGGAGGAGTGTTAAAGCACAAAGGGTGATGTCGTGCACCGTTTGATATTGTGAGGAAGAGTGTTAAAGCATGAAGGGTGATGTCGTGCATTGTTTGATATTGTCTCCCTTGCTGGGATGTTGAGATTTCTGTTATTGTTCCCTTGCCGGGATTACTATTTCTATTCTGTTTACTCCCTTGCCATTGTCTGTGATTGTTGTTTGGGTGAGGAAGAGTGCTAAAGCACGAAGGGTGATGCCGTGCATTCTTTGATATTGTGAGGAAGAGTTGTAAAGCACGAAGAGTGATGTCGTGCATTGTTTGATATTGTGAGGAAAGAGTGTAAAGCACGAAGGGTGATGCCGTGCATTCTTTGACATTGTGAGGAAAGAGTGTAAAGCACGAAGGGTGATGCCGTGTCGTACGATATACCATTCCGTACCGATATTCATTGATTATACTGTAAGGAAAGAGAGTAAAAGCACGAAGGGTGATGCCGTTCCATGATTTACATTGATTACATTATACATTGCATAGTGAGGACGAGAGTAAAAGCACGAAGGGTGATGCCGTGCCATGATTTACATTGATTACATTATACATTGCATAGTGAGGAAGAGAGTAAAAGCACGAAGGGTGATGCTGTGCAAGTTTGTGATTTCCGATCCTTGTTGATATTTGAGCCTTGTTGTTCCTTTCTTTATTTGAGATTTCTTATATGAAACTGTTATCTCCCCACAGCATGTTCCCCTTCCTTTATTGATTGTTTTTTCCCCGTATTTCTTATCCGTTGTATATATGTATATATTTATTTGAACTGCACAGGTTTATTTTGGTAGTCTGGTTCTAGCCTCGTCACTACTTCGCCGAGGTTAGGCTAGACACTTACCAGTACATGGGGCCGGTGTACTGATGCTACACCTGCACTTCTTTATGTTGTGCAGAATGTGCAGCCGGACGCGGAGGACATCATTTGTGGGAGTATCTTCTAGTTCATCCTAGAGGCTTCAAGGTATACCCGCTGGCGTTCGTGGGCCTTGGCGTCTCTCCCATCCCTATGTCTTCTCTTCTGCCTTGTTTTTCCTCTAGTTTCAAAGACAGTCATGTATTTCCTTTCAGACTTGTATTTAGCACTCTTATAGATAGTTCGTGAGTTTGTGACTCCGAGTTTTGGGAAATTATGCGACTTTGTATTATGATTGTCTTTACTTAGCTTAAAACCGTATTTATTTCCGTTGTTTAATTGTGAACAATTTTAGTTTATTCTGTTAAATTGAGGTTATTATGCTAGTTTAGCTATACACGTTGGCTTTTCTAGCGGGTTCAATGTTAGACGCCATCCCAGCCCGACGGTGGGATTTCGGGGCGTGACAAGTTGGTATCAGAGCTCTAGGTTTCTTAGGTCTCACAACTCACGGACAACTTGGTAGAGTCTGAGGGATCGGTATGGAGACATCTGTATTTATCTCCTAGAGGCTGCAAAGTTAGGATGACTCCACATTTCTTTTCATCTCTGTCGTGCGATATGAATTCCGATTACTGATTGAGTTTCTATTCTATTCTCTCGCAGATGGCGAGGACGCGTGCTTCCCTTGGTTCCGCTCAGCAGCCCGACACTCCTGCTACAGCTCCTACGAGAGGTCGAGGTCGAGGATGAGGTCGTGCTAGAGGCCGAGGTCGGGTCGGGCCAGGCTCAGCCTAGAGCAGCAGCCCCAGTGGAGGACCCTCAGATCGAGTCTGACGAGGAGGTCCCAGTTCCGGCAGTCCCAGCTGGACCAGCTCAGGTCCCAGAGGGGTTCATAGCTACCCCAGTGCTTTAGGACGCCCTTGTCCGTCTAGTCGGACTCATGGAGAATGTAGCACAGGCGGGTCTTCTTCCTACTGCATTAGCTGTCTCTCAGGCTGGGGAAGGTGCCCAGACTCCTGCCACCCGTACGCCAGAGCAACTAGCTCCACAGTTTCATACTCCGACACCTCAACCAGCCGGAGTAGCTCAGCCGAGTATTGCAGCACCGGTAGTAGAGGGAGAAGCTATGTCAGCAGATGCCTTGTGGAGACTGGACAGGTTTACCAAGTTATTCATTGCTACTTTCACTAGTTCACCATCAGAGGACCCCCAGGATTATTTGGACAACTTCCATGAGGTTCTTCGGAACATGGGCATAGTGGAGTCCAACGGAGTTGACTTCACTACTTTTCGGTTATCTGGCGCAGCCAAGAGTTGGTGGAGAGACTATTTCTTAGCCAGACTAGCTGGATCTACGCCTTTGACTTGGACTCAGTTCTTAGAGGTATTTTTGGGGAAGTTCCTTCCCATTACTCAGAGAGAGGACCTTCGGAGGCAGTTTGAGCGTCTCCAGCAGGGATCCATGTCAGTCACTCAGTACGAGACCAGGTTCATCGCTCTAACCCGACATGGTCTTATGACACTTCCCACCGATCGGGAGAGGGTTCTGAGATTTATTGAGGGATTGGCCCGGCCTATCAGACTTCAGATGGCTAGGGAGTCAGGTACAAATATATCGTTCCAGGATGCGGCCAATGTGGACAGGAGGATCGAGATGATTTTGTCACAGGGTGGTAGTCAGGGGGATGACAAGAGGCCCCGTGATTTCAATCGTTTCAGTGGAGCCTCATCTGGGGGAAGGGATTCTTTAGGCAGAGGTCATCCTCCCAGACCTTTTCAGTCAGCTCTCCAGGTTTCCCATGGTACTTCAGGTGGTCGTGGTTATCAGACACACTATTCTGATCAGCAGACTTACAGTGCGCCACCAGCTCCCATCAGTGCACCGCCACATCAGAGTTTTCGGGGTAGTCATTCAGGTCGACAGGGTCAGATTCAGTTCCCTTAGCAGCCGAGGTCTTGTTACACTTGTGGCGATCCGGGTCACCTTGCCAGATTTTGCCCTCGAGCATCAGGTAGTTCACAGCATCAGGGTTCTCGTGCCATGGTACAGGCACTAGGTGTCCCATAGCCTGCCCAGCCAGCTAGAGGTGGGGGTAGAGGTGCTAGATGTGGAGGTAGAGGTCATAGAGGTGGAGCTCAGGTCGCCAGAGGTGGAGGCCAGCCAGCAGCTGGCCGTCCTAGAGATGTAGTTCAGGGTGGTGGGGCCCAACCCCGATGTTATGCTCTTCTAGCCAGGCCAAAGGCTGAGTCTTCAGATGCAGTCATTACAGGTACTATTCGGGTCTGTGACAGAGATGCTTCAGTGCTATTTGATCCAGGGTCTACGTATTCGTACGTGTCCTCTTATTTTTCACCGTACCTGGTCATGCCTAGTGATCCACTGAGTATTCATGTTTATGTATCTACACCGGTGGGTGATTCTATCGTGGTCGATCGAGTCCATCGTTCTTGTGTTGTGGTGATTGGGGGTCTTGAGACCCGTGTTGATTTGTTGTTTTTAGGTATGGTCGACTTTGATGTTATATTGGGGATGGACTGGTTATCCCCATATCATGCTATCTTGGATTGCCATTCCAATATGTGACCTTAGCCTTACCGGATTTGCCCCGTTTAGAGTGGAGAGGGACTCCCGATCATTCTACCCGCAGTGTTATTTCGTACGTGAAGGCTCGGCGTATGGTCGAGAAGGGGTGTTTTATTTGGCTTATGTGCGCGATTCCAGTGTTGAGGTTCCCTTTATTGATTCGGTACCCGTGGTTCGTGAGTTTCCTGAGGTCTTCCCTTCATACCTTCCGGGGATGCCACCTGACATGGACATTGATTTCTGCATTGATCTGGCTCTGGGCACCCAACCCATTTCTATTCCGCCGTATCGCATGGCACCGCCAGAGTTGAAGGAACAGCTGCAGGATTTGCTTTGGAAGGGTTTCATTAGACCCATCGTTTCTCCTTGGGGTGCTCCAGTATTGTTACTGAAGAAAAATGATGGTTCGATGAGGATGTGCATTGATTACCGGCAATTGAACAACGTTACAATCAAGAATAAGTATCCACTGCCGAGGATTGATGATTTGTTCGATCAGCTTCAGGGTGCCAAGGTATTTTCAAATATAGACTTGAGATCTGGCTACCATCAGTTGAGGATTAGGGCATCCGATGTCCCTAAGACAACTTTCCGCACTCGGTACGGGCATTACGAATTTTTGGTCATGTCGTTTGGGTTGATGAATGCCCCAGCAGCTTTTATAGACTTGATGAACCGAGTGTTCATGCCTTATTTGGACTCATTTGTGATAGTCTTCATTGATGATATATTGATATACTCCCGCAGCCAGAAGGAGCACGAGCAACATCTCATAGTGGTTCTTCAGACTCTGAAGGACAATCAGAGCTATATGCAAAATTTTTGAAGTGTGAGTTCTGGTTGAGTTCAGTTGCATTCCTGGGTCATGTGTATCAGCAAAGGGTATTCAGGTTGACTCGAATAAGATTGAGGCAGTCAAGAACTGGCCTAGACCAGCATCAGCTACAGAGATTCGGAGTTTCTTGGGACTGGCAGGCTACTATCGTCGGTTCGTGGAAGGGTTCTCATCTATTGCAGCCCCGATGACCAGGTTGACCCAGAAGGGTGCCCAGTTCAGATGGTCGGACGAGTGTGAGGCGAGCTTTCAGAGGCTCAAGACAGCTCTGACTACGGCTGGTATTGGTTTTACCCACAGGTTCAGGGCCTTATACAGTCTATTGTGATGCTTCCCGTATTGGGCTTGGTGCAGTGTTGATGCAGGATGGCAAGGTCATTGCTTATGCTTCGAGGCAGTTGAAGATTCATGAGAAGAACTATCCAGTGCATGATTTGGAGTTGGCAGCCATTGTCCACGCATTGAAGATTTGGAGGCACTATCTGTATGGCGTGGCGTGTGAGGTGTTCACGGATCATAAGAGTCTTCAGTACTTGTTCAAGCAAAAGGAGTTAAATTTGAGGCAGAGGAGGTGGTTGGAGTTGTTGAAGGATTATGATATTACCATCTTATATCACCCGGGGAAGGCCAATATGGTGGCCGATGCTTTGAGTAGGAATTCAGCTAGTATGGGTAGTCTTGCTTTTATTCCGGTGAGTCAAAGGCCGCTTGCATTGGATGTTCAGGATTTGGCCAATCGATTTGTGAGGTTGGATATTTCGGAGCCTAGTCGAGTGTTGGCTTGTACGGTCGCTCGTTCTTCATTATTGGAGCGTATCCGTGATCGGCAATTTGATGATCCCCATTTGTGTGTCCTTATAGACACGGTGCAGCGCGGAGGCGCCAAGCAGGTGACCTTAGATGATGATGGTGTTTAGAGATTGAAGGGGCGAGTTTGTGTGCCCAATGTTGATGGAATTCGAGAGTTGATTTTAGAGGAGGCCCATAGTTCCCGCTACTCTATTCATCCGGACGCTGCGAAGATGTATCGGGATTTGCGGCAGCATTATTGGTGGCGTAGAATGAAGAAGGATATTGTGGCATATGTGGCGCGGTGTTTGAATTGTCAACAGGTTAAGTATGAGCATCAGAGGCCTGGTGGTTTATTTCAGAGGATTGAGCTTCCCGAGTGGAAGTGGGAGAGGATCACTATGGACTTCGTTACTGGACTTCCGTTGACCCGGAAGAAGTTCGATGTAGTTTGGGTCATTGTTGATAGGCTGACCAAGTCAGCGCATTTCATTCCTGTGGCAGCCTCCTATTCATCCGAGAGGTTAGCTGAGATCTATATTTAGGAGATTGTTCGCCTTCATGGTGTGCCGGTATCTATCATTTCGGATCGGGGCGCACAGTTTACCTCACGTTTCTGGAGAGCAGTTCAGCGAGAGTTAGGCACCCAGGTGGAGTTGAGCACAGCATTTCATCCTCAGACGGATGGGCAGTCCGAGCGGACTATTCAGATATTGGAGGATATGCTCCGAGCTTGTGTTATTGACTTTGGAGGATCATGGGATCAGTTCTTGCCTTTAGCAGGGTTTTCCTACAACAACAGCTACCAGTCGAGTATCCAGATGGCTCCTTATGAGGCTTTATATGGTAGACGGTGTCGATCTCCGGTTGGATAGTTTGAGCCGGGAGGGGCTGTTGTTGGGTACAGATTTGGTTCAAGAGGCCTTGGACAAGGTCAGGATCATTCAGGATAGGCTTCGTGCAGCTCAGTCCAGGCAAAAGAGTTATACAGATCGCAAGGTTCGAGATGTGGCTTTCATGGTTTGTGAGCGAGTATTGCTCCGAGTGTCGCCTATGAAGGGCGTGATGAGATTTGGAAAGAAGGGCAAGCTTAGCCCTAGGTTCATTGGTCCGTTTGAGATTCTTGATCGAGTGGGAGAGGTGGCTTATAGACTTGCATTGCCGCCTAGCTTATCAGCTGTACATCCAGTTTTTCATGTGTCCATGCTTCAGCGGTATTACGGCGATCCAGCCCACGTGTTAGATTTCAGCACTGTCCAGTTGGACAAGGACTTATCTTATGAGGAGGAGCCGGTAGCTATTCTAGACCGGCAGGTTCGTCAGTTGAGATCCAAGAGTTTCCCTTCTGTTCGTGTTCAGTGGAGAGGTCAGCCTCCTGAGGCATCAACCTGGGAGTCCGAGTCCGATATGCGGAGCCGTTACCCTCACCTATTCCCCGACTCAGGTACTTCCTTCTTCTGTCCGTTCGAGGATGAACGGTTGTTTTAAAGGTGGAGAATGTGACGACCCAAAGGGTCATCACCTATTTTATTACCCATCCCGTACTTTCGAGGCCTTGAAAACTTCATTTGTAGTTGCCTCAATTTGCGTGCGCAGTTCGGACGCGTAGCCGGAAAGTTTAAATATGAAATTCTGTGAAAAATGCTAAAATTTGATATTAAAATGAGTAAATTTGACTCCGGTCAACATTTTGGGTAAACGGACCCGGACCCATGAATTGACATTCCCGGAGGGTCCGTAGGAAAATATGGGACTTGGGCGTATGCCCAGAATCGAATTCCGAGGTCCCAAGCCCGAGAAATGAATTTATGAGTAAAATTGTTTTTCTGAAATTTATAAAGAAAAGTGAAATGAAAATTTGTTAGAACGTGTTGGTATCGGGCCCGTATTTTGGTTCCGGCGTCCGGCACGGGTCTTATATGTGGTTTAAGATATTTCTGTGAAGTTTGGTTGAAATTTGACGTCGTTTGACGTGTTTCGGACTTAAAACTCTAAATTTGAAAGTTTATGAAGTTTGAAGGAAAACTAGTGATTTTGAGGTTTGATTCGTTGATTTTGATGTTATATTGGTGATTTGATCGCACGGTTAAGTTCGTAGGATGTTGTTGATTCAGTGCATGTGATTTGTTACGAGCCCCGAGGGCGCGGGAGTGTTTCAGAGGTGTCTCGGAGTGATTTTGAACTTAGGAAGATTGCTGGTTTTTGGCTTCAGCAGTTGCAGGTCCATTTGTTCTTCGCGTTCGCGACCCCTCTTCCGCGTTCGCGAAGCTTTAAGCTTTTCCTTCATCGTGTTCGCATCCATTCCCTCACGAACTCGTAGGGTTATTTGACCCTGAGGGCTTAGCCCTCTTTTCCTCTTCGCGTTCGCGTAGAGTTGACCGCAAACACGTAGCTTTATAGGTCCCTTTCATCGCGTTCGCGTGATGTCCCACGCGTTCGCGTAAGTCAACTTCTAGACCCCAGACTTTTTACTCTTCGTGTTCGCGTTCTCCCTTCTGAGAACGCCATGGTTTGCCCAGTCTACCCTTCGCGAACACGATCTCACTTCCGCGAACGCGAAGGGCAATTTTGCCCAGTGGTATATAAATATTTCCAGAACCAGTAGCTACGGGATTTTTATAAATCATAACGAACTTCTTCTTCTCCAAGGCCCTTAGGCGTCCATTGAAGCCTTCCTTCACCAAAACTTCTTGGGTTAGTAAATTTTAACTCGTTTCCTTCATTTTTCATCTGTATCTAATGAATTCCTAAGCCTAAAACATGCAAATTAAAGTAGAAAATTGGGAATTTAGGTAGAGTTAGGCCCTTTTGAATTTTCTTGATTAAAACCTCGTTTTGGGGTCGAATTTGAAAACAAATTATATATTCGGGCTCGTGGGTGAATGGGTGACATGGTTTTGGTCCGAACCTCGTGTTTGGACCAAGCGGGTCCGGGGTCAAATTTTGGTCGTTTTGGAAGAATGCTAGGAAATGGATAATTAGGCTATGTAATTGAATCATCGAATCCTTATTGACATACTTAAGTTGATTATATCTAGATAATACCATTCCGGAGTTGAATTCTAAAGGAAAGGCGGTGTTAGAGGGTTGATTGCTATATTTTGGACCCGAGGTAAGTGTTTGGTCTAACCTTAACTTGAGGGAATAGGAGTTAAGTATTATTTGCTACTTGCTAATTGTCAAATACGATATATAGGCATGGTGACGAGTATCTATACATTGGTGTCCAGCATGACCGTGAGTCCCTATATTGCGAATATTCTGACTTTGTTGTAATTTCCATGCTTAATTGATGATTTCTATATGTTGTAAAGAGCATGTGAAGGGAACTGTAATATTTAAAACTCCTTTGGAGCATTGGCTCAAATTGTGACACAAATGATGAAGATATATGAGATAATTGAATCCTTTGGAGCATTGGCTCGAGTAATAGAGTAAATTATGAAATGAAAGTGAAAGAAAGAGAAAGAGTTACTAAAAATTTACCCTTGCCGGGTCATTGTTGCTTTAGTGATTATCTCCCTTGCTGGGATGTTGAGATTGCTGCTATTGTTCCATTGCCGGGATTTAATTGTTTAATTGATGTTCCCTTGCCGGGATTTCTATTTTATTATGTTTCTCCCTTGCCCTTGTTTATGATTGTTGTTTGAGTGAGGAGGAGTGTTAAAGCACGAAGGGTGATGCCGTGCACTGTTTGATATTGTGAGGAAGAGTGTTAAAGCACGAAGGGTGATGCCGTGCATTTTTTGATATTGTCTCCCTTGCTGGGATGTTGAGATTTCTGTTATTGTTCCCTTGTCGGGATTACTATTTCTATTCTGTTTACTCCCTTGCCATTGTCTGTGATTGCTGTTTGGGTGAGGAAGAGTGCTAAAGCACGAAGGGTGATGCCGTGCATTCTTTGATATTGTGAGGAAGAGTGTTAATTCACGAAGGGTGATGCCGTGCATTGTTTGATATTGTGAGGAAAGAGTGTAAAGCACGAAGGGTG
>ML364758.1:81939-109493 GCA_005239505.1 Nicotiana paniculata | reverse complement strand
TGAAACTAATAAATAAATCCCAAATCCGCATAATGTCACTTAAATTGGAAAAACTCCCGTATCAAACCCTGTGTCGGAAAAAGGAGGTGTGACAACATATACTATAACATGCTATATATGTAGTTAAAGTAGCACGAAGTGCGTGTGTTATATATACACACACACTAGCATATACTATAACAAGTTATATATACGTTATAGCATTACAATGAAATGTGTGTGTGTGTATACTTTGATAACTGTATATATATATATATATAAGAACATGAAGCGCTAGGAACACAGGTGCGGGTTCTTTTAGGGATTGATAGACTTGTGAATTGATTCATCGACTTATAACCTACTTAGATGCATCGTTGAATATTAAAAATAAAACGTCTGACCTATATCTATTAATAGTAAAAATAAAACGTCTCGACTTATATCGATTAATCTATGTCATGCATTATTAGTGATGAATTAATGTAATCCATTAACTCTGTTACAATACAAATAATAAATACAATAACATATACTATAACATGCTATATATTTAGTTAAAGTAGCACGAAGTGTGTGTGTTATATATATACATACACTAACATATACTATAACATGCTATATATTTAGTTAAAGTAGCACGAAGTGTGTGTGTTATATATATACATACACTAACATATACTATAACAATCTATATATACGTCTGACCTATATCTATTAATAGCAAAAACAAAACGTCTCGACTTATATACAATATAATAATATTATATTGGTTTATCAATTGATTAATTATTCGTACGTAGTAATGTATAAGATTGATCATCAATGATAATATAGTGTATGCGTGTGTATGAAATTACTCATATACTTAAATATAACTTAAAAAATTCCTTTACATAGATGCTATTATAATCTATTAAAATTAATTACCTAGTTAATATTATTTTTTTAAAGATTATGCTTATAGTTTATAATTATTTATAATAATTTTAATTAAATAAAATGAATATTTATAGCTAATAATAATTTTTTTTATAGCTTATAGTATTTAAAAACCAAAAAACAAGAATTATATTTTTTTTAGACTTTGGTCGCTATTTTGGTCAAACGGTCAAAAATTAATGCACCGACTAAAATATCGACCAACGTTGGTCGCTATTTTCTAAAAACAGACTAAAAAACGGGTTCCTCCCCATTTCTCTAAAAAACTTTCTCAACACCTTCCCCTCCCCCTTCTCACACAAATCTCATTCCCCCACCCCGCGCCACCACTGCCTCACCGTCGCCGACTACCACCGCCGCCGCCCCTCTCTCTCCTTCTCCACTTAAAAAACCTAGGTTTGAATTATAACCCATTTCTTTGTTATTGCTACTTTTGTTTTAATTATTTCAACATTATAGTTTATTGTTTCAATTAGTGTTTCAATTATTTGAACATTGTATTTTATTGAAGACTAGGGTTTAGGTCTTATCTTAATTAGTTTTTTTAATTAATTTTATTAACTAATTAGTTTAGTTAGTGTTGAATTTAGTTTAGTAAGATTAGAATTATACTTTGTATTGTCTTGATAGTTTAGTTAGAATCTAGGGTTTAGGATGTGAATTGAACTTTTAGGAGACACATATTGTGAAGAAGAAGAAAGAGACGGATCACGAAAGGTGGGTCGAGGACCAGGCCTCGACTGTATATGTAAGTTTTCACTTCTCATTAAGTATTTCAATTTACTTTTATATAAATTTTGAAATACTAATTCAATGTAAATTTTCGTATAGGGTCGCTTCCAAACTAAAGTGGAGGAATTCATCTGCACTCAGCCACCTAATGAGCCGGGCGAGCCAACCCAACCTTTAGACGAGGAAGCTGAAAGAATATGGATGAAGTCTACTGGCGGTCCAAAATGGGGGAAGGTATACGGGCTTCCTATTAAGAAATTCCATAGCTATAAGTGTGGAATGAAAGGAATAGGGACTTCCTTGCAAGGCGAGAAAACTTGATGAGGAGAGCCTTTCCGCTATGCGGTAGACTGTGACAAGGCTCACATCCGAGCTAGAAGCAGCCAAGGAAAGAAAAAGGTTAGAGATGCTCAGTACCTTGGCATGCAAGCTCAGATCAGAACTCTCATATCTACTGGAGCTTTTCTGATTCCTCGGTCTCGTGCATCGCCAGAGGATCGACCTGCACGTGAGCGTTCCTCCCGTCCTCCCCGTGGTCGTTCTTCCTGTCCTCCACAAGACCCTTCTCTATACTTTCTTATAGATGAAAGTTCATCAGACGGTGATGATGATGTTGTACAAAACACTCCTTGACTTTTATATACTTTGAACTAGACAAATAGAACCGGTTTTGAACTAGTTGTAATAAAATTTAACTTAGTTTGCTAGTTTATTTTGTTAGTTCTATTGAACTTTAATTTGTTAGTTCTAATGTGTTTTTTGAATTGTGTTGTTGTTGTTGTTATTATTGTTGTTGTTGTTGTTGTTGTTGTTGTTGTTGTTGTTGTTGTTGTGTTGTTGTTGTTGTTGTGGAGATTTCGGTATAGAATTGTATTGTATGTATTGAATTGTATTGTTAATTAGGGATTTTGGTATGCTGGCAGGTGGTGTAGATGCCAAGACAGACATTTTATGCCAAAATTATAACCCAGAAAAGCGACCAAAGTTGGTCGGTTTCCTATTAAAAAAAAATATTCTGGGAATTAGCGACCAACCTTGGTCGCTTATGACTAAAAAAAATTAAAAAATTAAATATTAGCGACCAAGGTTGGTCGCTTATGAACCCAGATTTTAAAATTAGCGACCAACCTTGGTCGCTACTGTTAAATATATATTTTTTAAAATAATATATATTTTAGTTTACCGACCAACATTGGTCGGTAATTTTCAAATTATAATAATTAATTAAATATCGCAATTTAAATATACCGACCAAAGTTTGGTCGGTAAATTTAAATTATTAAAATATTATAGCAACCAAAGTTGGTCGGTATTTTGTTTACAGTGCACAGTTGGTCCTTTTACCTTCGACCAAAGCTGGTCACTAAGGTAAAAGAACCACCAATATAGCAACCAAGCGTGTTTGGACGCGTTTTGGTCGGTAATTTGACATAAGCGACCAACGTTGGTCGCTATTTTTGGTCGCTTTTTACCAGATTTCAAGTAGTGAATTGTCTAGCTGGAATCTCCTGTTTCACGCCGAGTTTTGCTACTGTATTCATGAATACAATAGCTTAAATACATCGAATACACTCTCAAAAAATTAAAAACATAGCTATTGAAAATAATATAGTAAATAGTAGCTACAACTAGCTAATAACCACTAAACTATAATGGTTTGTGAAAATTTCTCAAAAATAAACAATTTAAACTTGAATATTAAAGGGTAAATAGTGTGGGCTTAACAAGTATAAAGTGAGATTTTCTCTCATTGTTTCTATCTTATTGGGATCCAAGACGCATCGGTCCGTAATCCATTTTGTTTTTTCTTTCTAAAATTAAAATGCTCAGGAGATTTTGAAGTATTGAAATGGTATCAAACTCATTTTAAGCATCTTTATGAAACTATTAATTCCCACATAGGGTTTGTAGATAAACAATTAAAGGTGCGACTTTTGTGGTTTTCGCGGGCCAGAAACTATAAGAGCTCCAAATTACAAGCTGATGTTCAATTAAGAGATATTGATAAGAGCCCCTAAGCCATAAGTCATAACCCTCTTGAGCGTTGACATAACCAATAAATTATTTTTATTATCTTATTTTAAATTCTTAATCACCAATAAATCCTTGCTGAAATTCACGCAACCTGAAAAGATGAAGTAGTTAATTTATGGTCTAAATCTCTTTTCGCGTTTACATTATTTGCGCACGCCTTTTTTTTTTCTTTTTTTTTTTTTCCAATAGTAGGTGAGATCATCTTACTAATAGTCGGTGTTATAAAAGGTGTGGGCATAAAGCGAGCCGTTTTACATATGTCTCAGCGAGACGTAAGCTTCATCAATATTTAATTTTTAATATTTCATAAAATAATATATTACAGTTAATATTTTGAAAAAGGTAAAAATGCATAAAAATTAAAAAAAACTATAAATAAGTGGAAAATATATATCCCCGTAAAAAACTAATTAAAATAATTCATTATATGCTACTTACAAGCACAAGTAACTTGAGTAAAAAAAATAAAGTTTTCCACATGGGTTTTCTTTGTATTCGCAAAAAAAATTGATTGTTCATTACTTTTGGGAGATAGTAATAGACTAGCGTACAAGATAAAGAATTGAGACTGACCATAAATTAGGGCTTCTAGCAATAAAAAAAGTATTGAGTTTTAAATTTATTATATCAGTTCCATTTTAAAACTTGAGTGGTTACAAGCCGATTTTTGAGAATTTTGATAGTATTATATTATAGACTTCAGCAAATTTTATTTTAATTTTAAAAACACTCTTGGTCTTACGCCTCACTAAAAACGCCCCTCAACGCCCGGGCGAATGCCTCGAATTGTTTGGTGTACGACTCTTGAGACTTTCGCCCCCACCATCAGTTCAGAGATTGTGGTGCGCCCAATGAAGGACTTAAGGGTGTTCGTTGGCCGGTACAGTACCGTACGATATTTAGACATTTCGGTTCAATATTTTCGGTATTCGGTTTCTTAAAATGCTATACTAATACTGTACCAAATTAAATTCGGTATGGTTTGATTTTTCTCCTTTCGATTTCAATTTATTCGCTACGGCAACTTCGATTTATTCAGTATAAATACTAACTAGTGCATAGAGTCATGAACTGTAATATTCTTAATTAAAACACTCAAAAGTACAAAACTAAAAATGTTTGTTGACAAAATTTTTGTACAAAATCGGAACATATCAACCTAGAGAGAGAAAATTGTGCATAAAGGAATAAATTTGGTCTTTAGAAATGTCTTGTTACTTGCTTAGGGTTAATTGATGAACTTATAAAATAAAGAAAAATAAAATTTTAGATATTTTATATTTATGTTATAATTAATAATATGTGTATTGTGTGGTATAATATATATTTTGGTACGTTATTTCGATATTTCATTTTCAAATACCAAATACCATACCTAATATCAATTTTTTTTTTAAAACTTAAATCAAATACCATACCGAATACCAAAATATCAAATACCAAAATTTTTTATTTCAATACAAGAATTTGATATTTATTAAATTATGCACAACCCTATAATGACTTGCCTCAAAAATGCTTTTTAAAGCACTTCTAATAGTTTAATGGGAAAAATGTAACCTTGAAGATCATTATATAGTATAACCACCATTGACTAATGACCAAACTATATTTTAAGATCCGAAAATAGAAAAAACTCCAAGAAAGAGGAATGTAATGTCAATATAGTACGTTCCTTATTGTTGACACAGTCCTATTCAGCATCATCCATTTATCTAAAGACCAAAATAGAAAAATCAAATATGATTGGATGGATGATAGAGACTTGACAGAAAGTCAGAATTCACAAGCAAAAAGTTGTTTGACTGACAAAATTATTTCCTCAATTGCCTTAATTTGCTTATAAAAACGATCATGAAAAATATTGTGTTCGGATATATTTCTCTTATTTTGAAGTTACAATGATAGGAGAAAAATATTTATTGAAATTATTTGTCTTTATTCTAATTAATATATTTAAAAGAATTAAACAAAACAAACACGTTTGGAAAAAATCACAAAAATTTGTCACTCGCAAACCGAGGCAATTGTGCCTTTGTTATTCAATATTTACGTTGAAAAAGATAATTAAAGAAGCACTAGTTTTATAAGTGTTACTTTCGTTTTCTTTTTTTTTTGGTTTTCCGCCTGTTGTCCGGTACCTGCATTAGAGCCCGATTATATTTGGATTCGCGCCGCGTAGGCCCCATTCGGAGGGAAGCGTTCCTTACTAAGGATTTTTCTATACCCATGGCTCGAACCCGAAACTTTTGGTTAAGAGAAAAACAGTTTCATCCACTGCACCACATCCTTTGACGGTCATAAGACAACGAAAGATGTGTTACTTACGTTATTTGCACTTATAGGCACGCTTTTTGTTATTAGTGCCTTTAAAAAGAATAATATATTTTTATATTTGATTTTAAAAAATAATTGATATTAACTGTTATTCAAGTAGAGAAAGAAAGAATACCTGTAAAATAGTGTATGCAAACCAGATTATCCTATAATCTGGTGCTTTTTAAATTTTAAAAATCCTCTCGTGCACTATTTTATAGTAATAAATTAACAAAAAACAAAACAAATCCTAATCCGTAAAAATCCGTAAAACCAGTTACCGGCTACTTTGGGTTAACCTCTCCTCCCTCTTATAAAATCCCTCACACCACTATCGGCGGAGCAGTAGCAGATGAAAATGGTTTTCCTAACACCTCCCCCAACTCCCATCGGCTCCACCGCTCACGGCGGCGCCACCACAACCACCGGAAACTCATCGAAGGGGCTTGTGGTCAGTTTAATGGGTTCAATGAATTCTTTGTGGGCTTATTGGAAGAAAAAACCTAGCCGAGGTAAAAAAAGCGAAAAACTAGGCGACAATTCATCAATAGCAAAACCGAAGAAATTTCTGGCGAAGATATGCGGTAAAACAATTACTCTTAGGCACAAGAAAAAGGTGGAGAAGAAAGAGATTGAAGATGATGAGGATTTTGGTGATGGAGGGCTATGGCAGAGGGATATATTGATGGGCGACAAATGTCAGCCGTTGGATTTTTCCGGCGTTATTTACTACGATAGAAACGGAAAACGTTTGTCGGAGTTACCAGTGAAATCGCCACGGGCTAGTCCTTTGCCTAGTTATCTTTACGCATCATCAAAATCTAATAATTAAGGAATGTAAGTGATAATTGAAATCATGAAATGGTATTTTAATTTGTTCTGGTCACTAATTGCATGCATGCAGCTAGCTAAATAGCAGCTCCCCCCTCCCCCCTTTCTTTTTTTCTTTTCTGTTCTAAATGTTGTTGGGTTTATGTTTGGCTTGGAGTTAGAACAGCAGAGGAACTGAAAGACATACCGATTCTCTATTTAATTGAAGTATTTTGATTCTATTATTGCAATAAATATTACAGCCATCTGATTTTTATCCTTTTTTTTTCAGATTTCAACAAAGAATTATTATTTTATTTTTTTACTACGTAGAGCAAAGATAGTTAAAAGTAGCAAAGAGTGAATATATTAAGCTTAGCGGAAATGAACCCAAATAGTCAACCTTCATTAATTGACAAGTAAGCATATTATGCTTAGCGTTATTTAAAAATGTGTGATCCTCCATGGTAAAAAATATTCTCACTCAGTCTTCACACTGTAACAATAATAGCATTTATTACTTAACTATGATTAATTAGAATGCATATCACATCATTAATTACTTAACTATAATAAGGTACACCCTTCGTTCATTTATACTTGGCACGTTTTGACTTTTCACACCCTTGAAAAATAATAAATAAAGTGTATAATTTACCATGATATATATATATTAATTGATGAATATTTTATTGGATTTGAGAAAATGATTTGAAATGAGTAATGAATATTGTGAGTATCAGAATTTTTTTTTTTGTCTTCTCTTGATATTCGTTAAGTGACAAGTAAAAATAAAAACCTAATTTTAATACACCAACCAAGTAAAAGTGAACGAAGGGAGTAGATCAATTTGATATATAAAAACCAAATGCTAGTAAGTTTTTACGTTTTGCCTATCTTCAATTATTTTGCAACGTTGCATTTGATTTTTTTCTATTGAAAATAATCTTTCTATTTTTATTGGGTAGAGATAAAGCTTGCATGCATAATACTGTCGTCAGATTCCAGGTGTGAGAGCTTCTAAGCTTTTAGTCAATTGAATGTTTCACTGAAACCAAGTTCCAAATGCAGTTGAATTTCATAACGTAAATTTGTAAATTTGGCAATATGACGACGATCCATGGGGAACCACAACAGTAATTATGTGTTTTCAGTTGAACATTACGTTATGTTTACATCTTATATGACGTTTTCCATGGTCCATGCTTTTCGTTTATTTTGTTATTGTTAATTTCATTAAAGATTGAGGGAAAAGTTAAAAAAATTGAGGAAGTCGCCAATTCGAGTTGCTTACTTCACTTTAACTGATTTTTTGATTTTTTTTGTAATTATATATTTAAAATTTTCAAATATCAAGAAAAAAATAATTTCTTTTTTAAAAATTACTCTTAGAATAAAGAGTCTAGGAGTATTTATTATGTTTTTAATAAACAAATTAAAGTTAATATGATCAATTTTATTGTTAATTAATTCTAAAATTAAGGTGGATTCTTTGATAAATATAAAAACAACCGAAAAATTAATTAAAATAGTCTTTATTTTTCCTATTTAAGATTTCACTTTGGAGTTTAGATGTGTTTTTTTAATGTTAGAGGATGCATTGATCATGGAATTTGAATATCTTTTAGTTTAAGAAGAAAAAAAGAAAGTTCTCCTAATGTCGAAAGATTTCTTGTACGTTACTGCTTTGCGATTTGCTCGTTGAAGAAGATAATCCCTATCAACGAAATAACTAAAGAAAAGGTTAATAAAACCAGAAACTTAAGAGATGTACGCCAAATTAAACTCCTATCATATGGCGTTGAAAATTCTTAGAGAATAGTATACTTTAATAAGTCAACTTTAGTAGAGTAGTACGTAGGCAAGAAATTGGTCCTACCACCAAGAACCTTTATTTAAATTATTAGTACTCGTTGATCTATTTGCATTTTTATTTTTGTTCAAAATAAGTTTATTTATATAATTAAAAAAAAATTAATTTATTTTTTCAAAATTATCATATTCTAAAATCTTTTTTACTCCTCACTAAATTATACTACAATATTTAATTAAAAATAATTTAGTCGTACCAACTATTAATTAACGAGGCAAGGTCTACTTACTAAGATCAGTATTACGTCTGAAATAAATAAAGATGTGTCATACTTTCACATGCAAATTTCAGAATATGGTTAGAGTGTGATTCCCATTTCCCATTGAATTATCCAACTTTTTACAAATCTTTTCTCCTAGTTGGACAAAACATCATAATTATAGTCTGTGCCAGAATCTTTGTGCACTAGCTAGTCATGTAAAGATGCAGAAGGAACCATTTTGCTTTTTCCTACAATCAAACTTTGTCCCTTGGTGAAAGAAGAATATAGGTAAATATATATATATATATATATATATATATATATATATATATATTGATTCCAAATTCTAGTAAAATACTACAAAATATCCTCTAAATGGAGAAAAGGACAAGGGAAGCCTTATCTGTGAAACAGTGGAAAGTAAGAGTTCCTTCTGTTTGTGGGAATAGTCATCGAACCAATCCTTGAATACTGTTGGCCTTGATTTTCACCGCATAAAGTGCCAACTATTTCCCTATTTCTCAAAAAAGTCAGGTGTATAATTTTAATTTTAAAATGTTATCCGTTCTATATTGATCTCTTCTCTCTTTACCAGATTATATATAGAATATAACAGTTACATTATTCCGAGAGATTCTACAAAGTATTACTTAATTGCACCTAATGTTACCAATTAATGCAAGGTATTTGATATGTGCTTGTTTAAGGACCACCCACAACGGGTACGTTAGCTTTAAAAAAAGCACTAGTGTAAGGAAATTTCCCCCCAATTATGTTACTTAGGGCTGTTAAATTTGGTTAATGAACCGTCCAAACCGCCTAAGGTTGGGCTGGTTATTGACCGCCCATTTATTGAATTCAGCCCATTTTGACTCAACCTATTTCAATTCATATAAAATGTAAAAGTAGCTCGGGTTAGTTGGTTTTTGGATTGGTCATTCAAATATAGCCAGCATTTGCAAAGTCATTAAAAAATAGCCACTATTTTGCTGCAACAGGAAAGTTCCAGCATAATACACTGGAAATTGGTGCACATGTGTATGAACTTCCAGCATATTATGCTGGAACTCCAACATGCGAAAAGTTCTAGCATAATATACTGGAGATTGGAATACGTGTGTATTAACTTCCAGCATATTATGCTGGACCGCTGTATATTATACTGGAACTCCAGTATATTATGCTGGAAGTCCAGTATACTTATGTTGGAACTCCAGTATAATATACTTGAGTTCCAGTATATTAGACTGGAGTATTTTCCGGATTTTGAACAGTGTTTTCGTTCAAATTTATCTTTACATGAAAAGTGGCTAAATTTCGATTACTTTTGAAACTGCGGCATTTTTGAATGACCACTTGTAAATCTGGCTATTTTTGAATTTCTCCCATTAAAAATTGAGTTGATTTTTAACCTAAGTTGATCCACGAGTTACTTCGCCAAAATATATTAGAAATAATTTATTTTTGTTTGATTTGTTCCAGCCATAACAAAAGAAAAAAAGTCTATTTAGTAATTATACAATTCAAACGAAAACAACAAATAATATTAATTAAAGCTTGGTAAGAGGAGGGTGAATTGGACTATGACCCAAATTTTAGCCCTTGAATCAGTCCATCTCAGCCCAAATAATTTTTGGGCGGGTCATTAATTTTAGTCCATCTTTATCCAGCCCATCTCAATCTAAATAACTTTTTAACGAATCATTTATTTTTCCAACCCATTTTAACTTATCCAAAATCGGCCCAACTTGTTCATTTAACACCCCTAATATTAATCATGGTCAAGTGGTATAGATTTCCCACTTCAATTTCTCCTAGTTAGGGTAACCAGGGAGAAATAAAATGCCACGTAATAAAGTTAATCGTCCATTTGAGTAATATTAATTTTTTTATATAAAAGCTCTCAACATGCCTATAAATTCATATTTCTTTTTATCGAGAGTATACTTCTAAATTAAAAAATAGCGGATTGAATCTACGTAAAAGAATGGGATTTTTTCATTCGTATACACTATTGGAAACTTTATTATCCTAAATGTTCATTACCCTACCTACACAAGTTTTGTTTGCAAAATATATACATTCCACCTTAAAAAGCTCTCAATCCATTATTAGTGCCTTCAATTAAAGAATTTAGTTCCACCTTAAATCACTTTCAGAATTATTCCGCATGTCCACTGTTATCCACCAGTTTTGATCAGTATTTTTTTTTTTTTGAAATTATAATAACTTCATCCCACTGTTTCCTGAAGCCATAATTGTATATATTTCTTTCTCTTTCTAAGTGGAAATTCACAGAAATTTTCTAGTGAAGATGAATCTTTGAATTTTATTAAGTGTCTGATGGCAAACAAGACGATGACTGTTCGAATTTAGACCAAATAATCATTAGACATGAATAATAATTGGCGTTCTTAAATTAATAATGAATGAACTATAAGGGACTTTTCCCCGGTCCTTTGGCACTAGAACGACCTAATCTTCTTTGTAATACTTTAATGTCTTTTTAGTTATAAACTCCAACAATCTACTTTGATTTTCATTTTTATTAAATATTACTTACAACTTTACTATCTTCGTAAGCAAACTTAGAACGGTTCTTTACTGATGAAATCATTGTAAGTACATATATATATATATATATATATATATATATATATATATATATATATATATATATATATATATATATATATATATATATATATGAATGTCTGAACACTCAATTGCACTCTAAAAGAAAACTAACTTCCCTCATGTGAAATTGTATACTATGGTTGGCAACAGAAAATTAATCAGAAGTAAACACCTATATTATACAATAAGCAAAATCCTCTGACTACTTGCACACTTGTAGTTCTAATACCTGAAACAACATAAGCAAACACCTATATTACATGTACTCAGTTTTGAGTTTTGCAGATTGGATGTGGCTTACAAGGTTACATTCAACTATACACTTAAATACAAATTTTGTAGTTAATTTATACAATATGTCTTTTGTATATTTTGAATTTGATTTATACACAGTAAAAATAAATTTCATACAACTAATTATATATTATACAACTTATCTACAATTTATCTACAACTTTCACACGTTATTTCTATCAAGTTAAATATAACTACAATAACATATAACTTAAATACAAATTTTACATAAAATTTATACAATATGTCTTGTGTATATTTTGTATATGATTTATACATAGTAAAAATAAATTTCATACAGCTAATTATATATATTACACAATTTATCTACAACTTATCTATAATTTTCTTACATTATTTCTAAAATTTTACTACAGTTTTGTAAATATAGTGCATATCACGTCTTCTTCTTCTTCTTCTTCGAGTTTCAATATGAAATTCAGCCAAACTCAAGTTTAATCTTCGCCAAAACACCCTCAAAATTGAGATATAAACTCCAAATCATATTCCCAATTATATGCAACAACACCCAATCAAAACAAATAATGGTTTTTGAAAATTCAAATTCGAATTCAAAGCTTCAAAGCTTTTTAATGGTTGTCAACGGTGAAATTGTTGCTCTTTTTCTTTACTTTACATTACTGAAATTAGGGATTGGCAGATAGAGAGAGACATAGAGAGAATACCCAATTCTTTGCAACAACACCTAATTCAAACAAATAATATTTTTTGAAAACCCAAATTCGAATTCAAAGCTTCAAAGCTTTTTAATGGTTGTTAATGGTGGAATTGCTGCTCTCTTTATCTTTGTTAGGGCTATTCTTTGAAGATGTCTTCTTCTTCATTGGAAATCAAGTTTTGAAAAAGACGTTAACGGAGGTAGGGACTTTGAAGATGAGTAAGAATTTTGTCTGGTTTTAGAAGAATAGTTGCAAAAGGCGTTAATGGAGGATTTGTAATTTTTGTGAAGAGAAAATCGTGGGTGAGTGCAGAGAAAATAGTGGGGTGTGATACATGGGGGGAGGGGTGAGATTTAGAGAGAAAAACGTGGGGGGAGTGGGAATATACGGTAGAGTTAATTTATGACACTAATTAATATCATTAAATCCCTTAAAATGTACATAAATGGTAATTAGGTATATAAGAGGTAATTATATTAAAAGTTGAACAGGGAGGGTAATATAGATTCATATATGGTATAGGAATGTAAAAATTCCTAAAAGAATTTCTCATCGCATTTCATGAATCAACTTAACAACATTGTCTAGTTCGTAATTTAGCTGGTTGTATAACTGTTTACCCTTAAATCAGATAACAATTAAATTTATAATTAGTTTTAAGGATACGTGATTTCACTTGGCACAAATTGAGAAATATGAAAGTTGATATTAGAAATTAACTGTAAAATAAAGCAAACAAATGGGAAGTGCAGCTTGGCCCTCGAGCTAGATCGCCCTCGAACCAAATAAGTGTGCAATTGAGAAGTATGAATTTAACAGCAGAGCAAGAATGCTTAAGAGAGAAATGTAAAATAGCTTTGTTATCCGTGAATCAGATGATTACAAAATGACTGGAATTCCTCTTTATATAGTAGGAGAATTCTACTTATGGTACAATTCTAAATACAGAAGAAAATCTCGTGATTGGCTAGATAACCGTTCTTGATTTAATATGTGCCGAGATTTTCGCTTCGTTCCTTGCCCGATCACGGATATCTCAGCTTTTCGTTATTCGACTTTGGCAGGCTTTCTTCGGTCTTGCTCGATGCCTATCCCGTTTGGTCTCGATCTCAATTGGTCCTTCAAATTCTAAGCTCGGTACCTTATCTCCATGTCACGATCTGATATAATACGGGACCGTACTTTGGTCTGCCATCCTAGCATCGATTAACCATACCCCGATTTTGGCCGCATACAGATAGTCCCCTCATTTTCAGAAATAAGATGATGAGAAACGACATGAATTCTCGAGCTTCATCTTTTTTGACTAATGACGTCATTGACTGGCTTGATCATGATGTAAGTACCGAAACATCCTGTCAGTCCAGTAACCAAGGCATGAAATGCCTGTCAGGTGCTGGTCGGCCACTAGGGGGCTCTGAACCGTCACCTTCAACCTATAAAACTTCAATTCTTTTTTCATTCAAACCTTTACAACCATCTTCTTTTCTGCTTTTTCTCTCAAGAAATTATCGCTTCTCACTTCACATACCTAATTTCTTGGACTTTAGTTGATTTCTTCACTTTCTACTTCTCATAAATGGCTAAAACTTCTAAAATAGTGCCATAAAACGAAACTCCGTCTTTATCTCACTCCGCCGATGATGCAGCTGCGGCGGAGTCCCACCCTGAGTTACGTTCTGACGGGATGCCCGACTGTTGTCGACTTCAAAATAGAGAAAACCCCCTCGGCGCAGGGCCGGTGCGGACCGATGTCGAGGGACATCTGCACTATCACCGAGGACCTCCTCAAAAAAGTTAAAGAAGATTACAACTGGGTAGATAAGGACGTGGTCATTCCCTCCTCTGAGAAATTGATTACCACATATGTAGAGGGGTACTTAAGTGTTTACACTTACCCCCTTACATTCAGTCCCTTAGATCCTGTAATAGTGGACTTCTGCAAAAGGTAAGATGTTACCTTGGGCCAGATTCACCCATTATTCTGGAGGATCATCGTCTTCCTTCGCTTTTTTCCCAGCAAAATCGAGGGTTGCCCCATTACCCTCGATCATCTATTGCGTTATACAGTCCCCGAATCTATCGAGGACTAATCAAGCTCACTCGTTAGGCCAGGAAATCCCCGTTCTCCAGCCTCGATGAGACTCGGGATTGAGGTTGGATGGGATGGTTTGTACGAAAAAGGACATCGAACCTGATCCCTGCCAAGGATATGCCGTTCCCGGAGAGGTGGAACTTCAATCGTAAGTGTTTTCTGCTTTGAGTGTTTGTTTTCTCCATTCTTACTTCCTTCAACCTTGGCTTAATTTTATTTAGTTACTGCAGTTGTGGCCCAAATGCCGGACCCGGTTTCGGAGTTAAAAATATGGTTCGAGAGTCTAGTAACTCAGAGGCCCCACTCCAAACGGGCTTGGATGGAGCTTTCCAAGGGTCGATGGGAGGCTCGTATCCACGGTAAGCTTCTGCTTTTTATTTGTCCTTTTCTTCAAAAAATTTCCTTTCTTAGCTAACTTGCTTCCCTTCCTTTGAAGGTCTCGGGAATGATGTCCCGATGAGACCTCCTATCAGTGATGAATAAATCCTCTCTCAATCATCAATTTCGAAGCCGGCTAAGGAGAAAACAAGAAAAAGGGCCCCGAGTCCATTGTGCTTGGAAAAGAAGAGGTCGGCGAAGAGGCCGTGAAAGCCTAAGGGAAATGTTATTTCCCTATCTGTGGAGTCAGTCTGCTGACTAATGGATGAGTCGAAAGAGGAAGAACAACAACAACAAGAAGGAACAGGATGATGACACGCCCGAGGGTTGCCATTTCGGCATGGAAGTCCTCCGAACTGAGGCGATCAACGAAGGAGCTTCAGCCGAGGTTCCTGAGATGGAAGCCGCCCCGCCCCTATCAAAGACAAGAGAAGTAGAGATTCAAACCAAAACTCCCCAAGCATCGGAATAGGTCCCTGGGGTCGAACCTAGTGTGCTCAATATCTCGGTTTCGCCCCATATTTCTGACGCCATGATTCAAGAAGCAAATATGTTAGACGGGCAGCGGGTGAATCTACACAGCTTCTTTGACGAAGTCGAGGCAGCTACTTCTGAGGAGATACCAAGTTTTGATGACCTGTCAGAGCCAAGGAAGGTACCATCACCAGGGACGACCGGGTCCCCATCAAACTTGAAGCTGGTAGACCAGTTTCCGGCTCCTAGCGCCGATCCTAGCCGCAAAAGGCATTTGGTGCTGACCGTCCCTAAAGACGTTCGAGTTTTCTTCCCCCGGGTTGGGGTCGCTAGTTATTTGAAGGGTTTGGTGACCGAAGAGGACCAAGCGGTGATGAATGCCATGAGGGCCGCCTGTTTGTTCAACGAGGCCCAACACACTAAACCGGGTAACCTTCGAACTTCATATCATAGTACCTTCCTGCTTGTAAATTTTTCCTAACACTTTTCTCTCTTTATTTTGTAGACTTCGGTATTGCACCATGAATACTTTGTCAAGGCCCGAGAGGAGCACAAGGCCGAAGTACGGAGCCTCTCTGAGAAAAATAACACTTACCGGCTCCTTAGCAAAAGACTCCAGGCCGATCTGGTCGCAGCTCGGGAGGAGCATACTGACATGGCCGAACAAGTATTCCTAATCTCCACGATAGTGATGGTGAGTTAGATATAACAAATTAAGATCCAATTATTCAGATCCGACAGAGGCTCGAGCAAATTGATTAGCTTAACAAGCAAATGGATGACGTTCGGGCCGAGGCCGATATCTTTAAAGAGAGCATGGACGTCTTGGTTTCTATGAAAGATGTCATTCAGGCTTAGTTGGAATCGATTGAAAGTCAGCTTCGAGCTGAGAAAGAGAAGTATTCGGTCCAAACTGATAAAATGAAAGAGCTCCAGTCTCAGCTGGATTCGGCCGCCAGTGAAATAGAGAAGGCTAAATCCGAAGTGGTCAAGGCGGCATCTAGGACGATGAAAAGGTGGCCTAGTTCAAAGCTGATGTCGAGGCCATCCAGACCAAAGCCAGGAGCATGATCGATCATGCGAAGTGGCAAGCTCGGAGGGATTCCCTAGAAGATGTTAGGGCCCAAGATTCAATATCACGGTCGAGGTTAATAACGCCCGAGCAGAAGAACAGCAGGCTCAGGGGTTGGCCTTCCCCGAGGATTACTCCGATGAGAAAGAAGAAGATCTCGAGGACGAGGACGCCGTTTCCGACGAAGACCAAGCTCCATAGGACTTAGTATTTTTTTGCTCCTTTCTTCTGTATTTACCTTTTCTTTGAGGCCACTTTCGGGCCTGTAAAGAACTTTGATCGGGCTATGCTGCCCTTGTAAAATATTTTGGCATATATGTAAGAACTTTCTCCCCTTCTGTCTTACATAATTATGAAGTTGTATTCTAAAATTCGGGGTTTAAACAATTTAATTGAAACCGAACCATTATAGTCCTTAGGCTTCATGATCGAGCGAGTGCTTGCTTGAACCCGAAGTAAGGTAACCCTTAGGTTTTTTAGCGATGATGGTCTCTCGAACTCAAAGTAAAAATAGCTCTTAGGCTTTATATTTTTAGGCCGATTTGACCTTAGTAAAAAAGATTGTTTTATGGCTTTCTCTCCTTCTCGGCTTGAATAAAGTTTTTTATCGTTTGTATTTACTCAACTTGTAATGCCTTAGCATAAAATAAGGAATTGATCGAGAGTTCAAAAAAATTAGTACTCATTAGAGTTTTCAAGGCCTGATATTATCGAAGCCTTTTATGATCTTGGAAAGAATTCAACGGCCTGTTTCGTTACGGAATTTGGACGTCTCCAAACCATGTTCATTCGGCCGTAGCCTTTTAGTTCGGAATTTGCCTATTGGGCTTATTTTTCCATTTTACTTCGAGCTTGCCCGAAGTATCAGTTCCCGAGTGGGGTGATCGTGGCTTTGAAAAATCGAGGGTTGCCCAAAAGGTCTTATAACCTCAGAGTTTTAATAATTCGATCTCGTTTATTTTTCGGATGGCAGTCCCCAAGTGTGGGGGTAGTTGTTCAAACTCTGGTTATGATCGACCCTTAAGCCTGTTTCCATAATAGTTCGAGAGCATGAAATTGTAAAGTAGAAAACTTTCCCAAGGCAAGAGATATCGGTAAGGAAAAATACTTCTCTTTATAAAAAATTATACATGAGTATATGTTTTGTGTCAGGGCTCGAGAAACCTACGTGGGCACAGTTCATTTAACCATTTGGCCCTTATAAGTTCTACCTATCGAGACCCTGCTGTTATGAAGTAATTTCCTCGCAACAAAGTTGATGTTCGAGGGAAATACCCCACATTATTCGAGGTTGACTGCAAAGAAGCCTTGGATACTGTTGAATTGTTCTAAGTTATCATGATCAATGGTTGCCTCGTTAAAAACCTCACCGGAAAACCCATTTGGGACAAAATCGGCCTAAGAAAAAAAGAGTGCAATGCGTGCTTTCAGACCTAAAGACTTCGTGTCGAAGAACCCCTCGCCATTTCTGGTCAAACACCTACAAGAGTTAGTTAAAACTATAAATGGAAATGGAAGTGGCTGTACCTTAGTAGTAGTATCATTTTAGGAGTGACACATTCCAATTTCTCGGTAGTTGTTTAACGTTCATTGTGCTGAGCTTGTAGGATCCCTTTCCGGTGATTTCGAGAACCTGGTACGGTCCTTCCCAGTTTGAACCAGTTTTCCTTCATTCAGATTTCGGGTGTTGTGGGTGACATTTCTTAGAACCAAGTCCTCGATGTTAAAATGCTAAAGATTGGCTCTTCGATTATAGTACCTTTCGATCCGCTATTTTTGTGCGGCTAATCGGATGAGGGCGGCTTTGCGCCTTTCATCCAATAATTCTAGGCTTGTATTCATGGACTCGTTATTTGATTATTATGTTGCATATTGGAACCTGATGCTAGGTTCTCCGACCTCGACCGGGATAAGAGCTTCGGCGCCATAGACCAACGAGAACGGCGTTGCTCCTCTACTAGACTTCGACGTTGTACAGTATGTCGGGCAGTATCTCTCTCCACTTTCCTTTGGCGTAGGTCAATCTCTTCTTAAGATTTCGAATAATGGTTTTATTGGTCGATTCGGCTTGTCCGTTCCCGCTGGGATGATAAGGTGTCGATAAAGTTCTTTTGATCTTGTGATCCTTGAGAAATTTAGTCACTTTGTTGCCGATGAATTGCTTTCCATTATCACATACAATCTCGGCAGGCATCTCGAATCGACATACAATGTGGTCCCAAATAAAGTCTATGACTGCATTTTCTATGACTTTCTCGAAAGCCTGTGCCTCAACCCACTTAGAAAAATAATCAGTCATAAATAAAAAACTAAGCTTTACCTGGGGACGATGGGAGAGGGCCGAAGATTCCATCCCCCATTTCATGAATGGCGATGGGGATAAGCTCGAATGGAGCTTCCCGCCAGGCTGATGAATCATTGGTGCATATCTTTGGCATTTGTCACATAATCTAATGATTCCTTTGAATATTTCTCCATGTCGACCCAATAATATCCTGCTTTGATTACTCCTTGGACCAACGACTCATAACCGGAATGATTTCCACAAGCGCCCTTGTGAATTTCTTGGAGAACGTATTCGGTGGCTCCCGGTCCCAAACATATTGCCAACGGTCTATCGAACATCCTTCTAAATAGCGTTCCGTCTTCGAACAAAGTGAATCATACTGCCTTTGTACGTAGAGCTCTCGATTTCTTTGGATCTGATGGAAGTTTCCTATTCTTAAAGTATTCTATATACTTGTTTCTCCAATCCAAGTCAAACTTGTGGAGTTAATCTCCGCGTGACCTTCTTCGATCACCGATCGCATGAGTTGCACGACAGTCCCCGAGTTGTGCTCATCATCTTTGACCGATGAACCTAAGTTTGCAAAAGCATCAGCCTCGCTATTCTGTTCTCGAGGTACATGTTGTAAGGTCCATTCCTTTAATCGATGAGATTTACCTGTAATTTATCCAAGTACCTCTGCATTCGGTCTTCTCGAACTTCAAAAGTCCTGTTGACTTGGTTTACCACGAGGAGGGAGTCACGCTTAGCCTCGATGACCTATGCTCCCAAGCTTTTAGTTAACTCGAGACCTGCAATCATGGCCTCATACTCGGACTCATTGTTAGTTAATTTCGAAGTCTTGATAGATTGTCTAACTACATTACCCGTGGGTGGTTTTAGCACGATACCCAGCCTGCACCCTTTCGCGTTTGAATCACCATCCTTAAAGAGGGTCTATAATCCCGAGGATGTACTTGATTCTGTTAACATTTCTCTTTCAACCTCGGGTACGTGGGCCGGCATGAAGTCAGCCACAAAATCTGCCAAAATTTGAGACTTGATGGCGGTTCGGGGTCGATATTCGATATCGTATCCACTGATTTCTATGGACTATTTGGCCAACCAACCCGAAATCTCGGGTTTGTGAAAAATATTTCTTAGTGGATAAGTTGTTACAATACATATCGGATGATGCTGAAAATATGGCTTTAATTTACTAGAGGCGCTTATTAAAGCAAGTGCTAATTTTTCTAAATGTGGATATCTGGTTTCGTCCTCACCTAAGGTCCGACTAACATAATAAACAGGGAATTTCATACCTTATTCTTCTCGGACTAGGACTCCACTTAACGTTATTTCTGAGACTGCCAAGTACAGGTAGAGTTGCTCGTCCACTTTCGGGGTATGAAGCAGTGACGGGCTCGATAAATATCGCCTTAGTTCTTCCAAGGCCTGTTGGAATTCCGGAGTCCATGCAAAGCTACTTTTCTTTTTAAGTAGCGAGAAGAATCGGTGGCTCCTATCTAAGGACCTCGAAATGAATCTCCCTAGGCGGCTCTATGCCCTGTTAGCCTTTGTAAAACCTTTAAATTATCTATGACTGTGATATCCTCGATAGCTTTGATTTTATCGGGGTTGATCTCGATCCCCCGATTGGATACCATGAAGCCGAGAAACTTGCCCGAACCGACCCCGAACGCACACTTTTTCGGGTTGAGCTTCATATTGTACTTTATCAGTATATCGAAAGTATCCTACAAATGTTATAAATGGTTCTCTTCTCGCAGGGACTTAACTAACATGTCATCAATATAAACTTTCATTGATTTTCCTATTTGTTCTTCGAACATTTGGTTTACTAGGCGTTGATAAGTTACATCAGCATTTTTTAGGTCGAACAACATCACATTATAACAGTAGGTGCCATATATAGTGATAAACGAGGTCTTTTCCTAATCCTCCGGGTTTATCTGTATTTAGTTGTACCCGGAGTAGGCATCGAGAAAACTGAGAATCTCGTGGCCTGATGTGGCATCGATCATACGATCGATATTCGGCAAAGGAAAGAAATTCTTAGGGCATGCTTTGTCCAAGTCTTTATAATCTACGCACATTCTAAGTTCAATTCCCTTCTTAGGGACTACCACTACATTTTCTAACCATTTGGGATATTTTACTTCCCGAATGGACCCTATTTTGAGAAGTTTGGTTACCTCGTCCTTGATGAATACATGTTAACCTCGGACTAGGGCCTTCTTTTTTGCTTTACTAGACGGAAATTCGAGTCCAGGCTTAATCGATGAGTAGTGATTTACGGTGGGATCCCTGTCATATCAAGATGGGACCAAGAAAATAAATCCATATTATCTAAAAGGAATTGAATAAGTTTTTCCCTGAGCTCAGGAGTAAACACTGTGCCCAGGTATACCTTTCGTTCGGGCAGGTACTCGATAAATATGACTTGTTCCAACTCTTCGACCGTTAATTTGGTGGCGTCAGAGTCATCGTGAATTATGAAAGATCAGGGGATCCAATAATCATCGTCCTCGTTTGTCCCCTGTTTCTCCGATTGGGTCGAGGCTGGTGTCTGTGGTTGCTATTTGGTATCCTATTTTCCCTTCGAATACTATCCCTTTGCTGATGAGAGTGCCGATACCGGCACCACTTCATCGATTGCAAACATCTCCTCGGCGGAGGGTTTCTCCCCGTACACCATTTTGGCTCCCTTTGGTGTCGGGAACTTCAGGACTTGGTGAAAGGTCGAGGGTACTGCCCTCATGTTATGGATCCAAGGTCTTCAGAGCAGGGAGTTATACCTCATGTCACCCTCGATCAAATGGAACTTCACTTCTTGGATAGTCCCGGCCACGTTCACTGGCAAAATAATTTCACCTTTAGCTGTTTCGCTTGCCATGTTGAAGCCGTTAAGAACCCGGGATGCGGGCACAATTTGATTTTGTAGGCCGAGCTGTTCTATGACCCTTGATCGCATGATGTTGGTCGGGCTACCTGGATCAATCAAAACATGTTTAACTTGAATTTTATTCATGAGGACAAATATTATCAGTGCGTCGTTGTGGGGTTGTGAGATCCTTTCTGCATCCTCGTCACAGAAAGACAAAGTACCTTCTGGTACGTAGTCTCGAGTTCGCTTCCCTCGTGACGACACCTTGGTGAGCTTGAATATGGGTCCTTGTGAAATGTCGACCCCACTAACGATCATGTGAATTGCATGTTATGGCTCTTCTTGCTCATTCTTCCTGTTTGCATCCCTGTCTCTGAAGTGGTTCTTAGCCCAATCGCTCAATAATTTTCGAAGATGCCCTTCCTTAAACAAACGAGCTACCTCCTCCCTCAACTATCTGCAATCTTCTGTTCTATGGTCATGTGTGCCATGATACTTGCACTTTGATTAGGATTTCTCTGGGCCATATCGGTTTGTAGAGGTCGAGGCCATGCGTCCAATGGCTGATAGAATAGTTGACGCATCAACGTTGAAGTTGTAATCCGATAATCGAGGTGATTCTTTGGGTTCGACGTTCCTATCGAAATCACTCTTACTCATACGCCCTCAGGATCTCTGTCCTCGATCATTTCTTCTATCACTTTGAATGGGGTTGCGTCCAGGCCCGTTGTTTCTCCGATATCCACCATATGGTTAATATCGATCTTTGTTCAACCGTGGTTCTCGGTCAATATCTATTTGAACTTTTCCAACGGGCCTGCTTGGATAAAAGGACCTGGAAGGAGCCCCCAACTGATCATCCTCGGCCCTGATTTTTGACTGGTACTGATTATGGACATCGGCCCAAGTTACAGCTGGATATTCGATCAAATTCTGCTTTAACTGTTGCCGCCCATCGAACTTCGTATGTTTAGCCCTTGAGTGAAATCCTGAACGGCCTAATCATCTGTGACCAGGGGTAGATCCATACGTTCCATTTGGAAACGAGATACGAATTCTCTGAGCATCTCGTTATCTTTCTGCTTTACTTTGAAGAGGTCGATTTTCTGGTATCGACTTTTATGGCTCCGGCGTGTGCTTGACGAAGGAATCTGCGAGCATGGCAAAAGAATCGATGGAGTTAGGCGGAAAATTATGGTACCATATCATCACCCCCTTTGATAAAGTTTCTATGAATTTCTTCTGCAGTACGGACTCGATCCCATCGTCCTCTAAACCGTTCCCCTTTATTGTGCATGTGTAAGAAGTTACATGCTCGCTGGGGTCGGTTGTTCCATTATACTTGGGAGTTTCTGACATACGAAATTTCTTTGGAATGGGATTAGGAGCGGCGCTCAGGGGGAAAGGATTTTGCACGAACTTTTTTGAATCCAACACTTCAAAATCGGTAGTGCCCCCGGAATTTTATCAATTCAGGAGTTATATGTTTCCATTTTTTTTGTAATTTGCTTTAATCTTCTTCTCCCCTGATTCGATTCGCTTTGTTTGCTCCTCGGGCATTTTCATAATAGCAGGGTCAATCCTCGATTCGTTCATGCTTGACCTCTCCGGTACTGGTTCAGCCTATGAACGACTTCCATGGAGGGCTCGGGTTCAGCCCTACTCGGTGTGTGGTTCTAATTTTGGAGTTGCAGCTATTGCAGCTTGTTGAGCCTGCATCATTTCGAATATTGTTCGAACGCTGATTCCGCCGTCTTCGTCCCCCTGAGTGTTCTAACCGGCTGATCGAACGTCTCTGAGGACGTTATTTTCGGGGTCGACGCCCAAATTTGCGTTCAGGGCAACATGGGAACTGATGACGTCGACGGGGTCTGCAACTTGTACTCCCTTGAGGTCAACCTGAGGCACTTTGTTCACTGGAGCGGCTATGTTTTCATTTTCTCCATGAAAATGAAGACCATTATCGGTGTGTGTGGGTACTGCTTGAGAGTTCGACATGCTGATCCTGGAATCAAAAACACTTACAAGAACAAGTGTAAAATAGTGTATGTTATGACGATTAGTACCAAGCAATCACTATTATTCTTAACCCCACGGTGGGCGCCAAACTGTTTACCCTTAAAATCGGATAACAATTAAATTTTAAGGATGCATGATTTCACTTGACATAAATTGAGAAATATGAAAGTTGATATTAGAAATTAATTGTAAAATAAAGCAAACCAATGTAAAGTGCAACTTGGCCCTCGAGCTAGATCGCCCTCGAACCAAATAAGTGTGCGATTGAGAAGTATGAATTTAACAGCAGAGCAAGAATGCTTAAGAGAGAAAATGAAAAATAGCTTTGTTATGCGTAAATCAGATGATTACAAAATGACTATTCCCCTTTATATAGTAGGAGAATTCTACTTATGGTACAATTCTAAATACAGAAGAAAATCTCGTGATTGGCTAGATAACCGTTCTTGACTTGATACGTGCCGAGATTTCCGTCACGATCCTTGCCCGATCACGAATATCTTAGCTTTTTGTTATTCGACTTTGGTAGGTTTTCTTCGGTCTTGCTCGATGCCTATCCTGTTTGGTCTCGATCATGACTGATTTCAATCTCAATTGGTCCTTCGAATTCCGAGTTCGGTACCATATTTCCATGTCAGGCCTCAGCCTGTCATCCTAGAGTTCGATTTTGACTGTATACAATAACCAAGCAGTGATCCAACATTACTCCTTATTGTTCTTCCCCCGTATATATACTCGGTCGATACAGTCCAGATCAATAGTATATTCCAACTTATTCACTTTACCTACTCAAGATTAACATTACTCCTTATTGTTCTTCCCCCGTATATATACTCGGTCGATACAGTCCAGATCACTAGTATATTCCAACTTATTCACTTTACCTACTCAAGATTCCAAAAAAATATAATCAATCAATAGTATACAAAATAACATATTGGCACCCTCAGGGATAGGGGTGTTCATACAAACTCAAAAATCAAACCAATCCGAAAATCGAACAAAAAATAATACTTTTGATTTGGTTTAGTTTTAGTTTTCAAATTTTAAAAACGGATCAATTTTTGTTTGATTTTAGTTTTAATCAAAAGATAACCGAGAAAATCAAACCAAAGTATATGTATATATTTATATAAAGTTTCTACAAATTTGTAGTAGATGTTATTCGTTTGCATTTTTAGTCTAGTTTTTCTATTATAATAATTTAGTTTTTTACATTTACATTCTAGTTTGATTTAATTGATAATTTTTTTTGCTAAGTACAAGAATATGTTTCATGTTAAAAATAATCTATTTTAATTGAGACTTTAAATTATTCAATCACCGTTTGATTCAATTATCATCGATATATCTTGGCAAATGATAAATAACTAAAAAAACCAAAAAATCGACATAAAACGAATCGATAAAAAATTTGCTTAATTAAATTGGTTCTCATTTTGTAAAACACGACTAACTTAGTTTGATTTCTTTCGAGAAAAATCAATCCAAACCGAGGTATAAAACGAAAATGAAAATGTTACAAAAGTTTGATCGACGAAAAAAGAACAATGACACTAAAATTAAACAGCAGGCGAATGCGATAAACTCAGGTACTAATCCTTCATATGGCTAGCAGTATCTGCAATCCTGCTTCTCTTGAAGTACCTGTATGCCCAAGAAATAGCAGCAAACGTTGACGCCCCAAATCCGATGACGGATAAAAATCCAGAAACGGCGATGAAGAGAAGAGTCCCAATAGGGACCCAAATGGGACTAGAAACGAGGATCAAAGGCGTGAAGAAAATGAGGCCAAGAATTATGGCAGTGAGAGTGAGGCCAGTGAGGAGGAGGAGAATTCCACCGGAGACAACAAGAGTCAAGAAACCCATGAGTTGGGTGGAATTTGGGACATGTTGTTGGAGTTTGCGGAGGAATGAGGGGACGTGGTGGGTGGTGGTGTGAATGGGTCTTAGCGGTGGTCTTTGAGAAGTATGATTGAAGAAGTTCGGTGGTCGAGCAGCCATTTCACCCGGCGGAGGAGGAGGAGGAGGAGAATTGGTCTACTTTGGAGAGAAAATGAGAAGGGGGGAGGGGTTAAAGGAGAAAAGGATGGATAAAATTTGACGTGTGTAGGGAGATTTGGGTTTTTTCTGCATGTAACATGCATTGGCACACGTGGGGAAAGTTTTGACTTAAGGCTTAATTAGCACTCGTCCTAGAAATACTGTGGGAAATTTTGGACTCATTATTTTTTCCTTCCTTGAAGTATGTCCCTGCTTTTCCCGCGGCTTCGGATAATACTAGATACTGATATGTTTGTATACGGTTAAAATCGAGCCCATTTAATTTTACTATTTGATTAAAATAAAATATTGTATCAAAGGTCGACTTCGATTAAATCGTGAGGATAAGGCACCGAGTTCACGATCGAAATATCTGTCGAGATCGAGGTTGGTAACAATCGAAGCCAAGTGAGACATGCACGGAATAAGATCGGAGGCGGCGAAGTAACGAAAAAGCGAGATATTCGTGATTAGTTGAGAATCACGGCATAAATCTCGGGACAGATCAAATTGGGAACGGATAATTAGCTAATCATGTGATTTCTTTCTGTAAATAGAGTTATACCATAAGTAGAATTCCTCTACTATATATGTCACGACCCAATTTTCCCTCCGCTGGGTATCGTGATGGCATCTAGTCTTAAGGACTAGGTAAGCCTAACATTTATGGAATAACAACAGTAATAAATAACATCTAATAATTTCTTAAATGAATTCTTTATACAATAAACATATTCTTAAAACCAGGTAGCACAAGTCATAAGCTCTATAGAGTTTTACTACAACTTCTAAATATAATTGTTCAGAAATAAATAAAGACAGTGTAAGGGCAAAATAGGACGGTGACTCCGAAACCCGCGAATGTTGTAATAGGTTTTATCTTGAGTCTCCACAACAGCAATTCGCGCTGCTAGCTAACGATCAACCGTCTACGAAATACCTGCATCTGCGGTGCTCAATAAGTATCAAGACTAACCTCGGTGAAGTAGTGACGAGGAAAAGTCAAAACACCTATTGATCTAATAAACTGAACAAGTATAATAAGTATAGGAACAACAGAATATGATATCTACATAAAGACTACGCAATATGGTAACAATACAGAAATTTGCAATAAGAAAGGGAACAACAAGTATCAACGAAATACCATAAAGATAACACAGAAGAGTGAATAGAACACAACATAAATCCGGAATCACATATACAACAAGGACAAGCAATAACTCAGCAATTTCAACCGCTTTTACATCAGGTTTAGTCCACTCCACGAGGTATCGAACCTCGGACAATTCACAACTCGAGGGTCTCAATACCTAAACCCTAACACTAGTAATCATGTGCCCTCATAACACCTCATAACCGCACGGACGACTCACGTACATATAGAACCATTCTCACATAGAAGGCAAATACAACAAGGGTATTTATACTCAACGATATCCAGAAAATCTCTTAACCAAAAGAATGCTTAACTACTGTATACTTGTACAAGTGTCCTAACATGGTTTCAACCCAACTAGTAAGCATAAGAAAAGAAACAGACAATACGTAGAATATTTCTTTGCAATTTTCACAAGATAAAGTTCACACCGACAAGAATAACACTACACAAATATCAACAACAAGAATGCCCCCAGGTCAACACAAGACATCACAAATCAATCCCTGACATAGTCCACCTAGTCTCGCCACGTGTGTAATAGTAAAGTAAATGTCCGCCTTGTCTTGCCATACGTGCATAATCATGTTCTCACCTTGTCACACCATATGCACACCCCCTTCCCCCCCCCCCCCCCCC
>ML364758.1:0-81910 GCA_005239505.1 Nicotiana paniculata | reverse complement strand
ATATATATATATATATATATATATATATATATATATATATATATATATATATATATATATATATATCCCGCCTTGTCACGCCGCATGTGCAATACTAATAGTAATCACGGCACGACAGAAACCTCGTGCAAATCTCCATATCAACAACCGCACGGCAAAACCTCGTACATCACAATAACCATAACCGCACGACAGAAACCTCGTGCATCACTACAACAAGTACAACACCAACAATGATAATAATACAAGATACGGTAAATAAATCAACTTAAGAACCTTCGATCACAAGAAAAAGGTAAAACTAGTTAACAAGAAAAAACCACAATAAGAAAAATTAGGCATGATAAGAACAACTCAACAAGGAAGAAAATAACATGTAAAAATAGTCTCACACTATACGGTTCAACAACAAGTAAACTAACACGAGTCTAATAATTCCTAATGAAGGTAAGTCCACTAAAGCATATAACCGCTTATTTTAAGGTTGGATAATTACGGGAGAGATATAGCTAATTCAACCAAAGGTAGGCAGCGAGAAGATTACCATAAATTTAATTAAGGGAGAACATTTACAAAAATGACTAATTACAACTTCAAATAGGGATAAACGGTTAGGGAGAAGGTAATATGGCAATGGAAGGGATAATAGTCTCAATTAAGGAACATATGAATCAAATATTAATAAGAGTGAATCATGAAGCAAATAAATTCAAATTAAGCATGTAAAGGTGAATTAGATTTAGGAACGAAATCATACAAGTACAGCCACATGTTCAACGGATACAAGAACCTAGACACCCTAAAAATCCAATTTCTACCACATAAATCTGAGCACATACTCGTCACCTCACGTACATGGACTACAATCAACATAGAAGACCCAATCCTAAGGGGTAGTTTCCTCTACACAAGGTTAGGCAAGATACTTACCTCAAAAAGGATAACCCGCTACTCTAAAATGAACTCCTCGGGTGAAAAGACTTCGAGACGACTCAAATCTAATCAAAATAATTTCAAAACACAAATAAAACTCATAAGGAACTATTCCGGATCGTAAAGTCTCAATCTTTACAAAATCTAAAAATCGACCCCAAAGTCTACCCCCTCCCTCCCCCCTCCCTCGGGCCCGCACCTCGAAACCCGATAAATTTTATAAAACCCGAACACCCATTCCGATACGAGTTCAACCATACTAAAATTATCAAATTCCGATACAATTTCGTCCCTCAAATCACGATTTTTCATTGTGAAAACTTTCTTCAAAATCCAATATTTTTTCCAACCCAAAACACAAATTAAATGATTAAAATAAAGATAAAATCATGGAATATAATAAATTCTAGATGAAGAACACTTACCCAATCGATTTGCTTGAAAACCCCACAAAAAATTACAAGTCAAAATATGATAAAAATGGTCTAACCCTCGATTTGAAGATCTTATATTCTGCCCAGGTGTTAAAGCATCGCGAACGCGGAAGACTATTCGCGTTCGCTAAGAAGGAAAAATGAAGGCTGCCCAGATGTGCTTCGCGAACATGACAGATGGCTCGCGAACGCGAAGAGGAAAGTTTGATGGTCCAAATGACTGGCTACGCGAACGCGTGAAGGGGTACCCGAACGCGAAAAATGGGATGACATACCTTTAGGGAACGCAGGAAGAGAGACGCGAACGCGAAGAGGAAAAAGTCACTAGTGCCCAGCTCCTATTTTGTACTACGCGGACGCGAGGGAACAAATGCGAACGCGAAGAAGGAGAACGCAGAACTCCGCGAACGCGAAAGGAGGGATGCGATCGCGAAGAAGAAATATTTCATCCTCCAAAATAACACTACGCGAACGCGAGGACGCGGACGCGAACGCGAACACGAAGAAGGAAACCAGATGACAGATTCAGTAGTTCAAAAATAGAAGAAAATGGCATGTAGCCCATCCGGAACACACCCGAGACTCCCAGAACCCCGTCTAAACACATAAGCAAGTTCTATAACCTAGCTCGGACTCGCTCGGGGTCTCAAATCACATCAAACAACGCCGAAAATGTATATCGCACCAAGAATCGAACTTATGAACTTCCAAATCATCCAACTTCTAATACTCGTGCCGAAACCTATCAAACCAACCTGAAATGACGTCAAATTTTGCAGACAAGTCTCAAATGACATAACAAAGGTGTTTCAACTCTCGGAATCACGTTCCAACCCCGATATCATAAAAGTCAATTGTTGGTCAGACTTCTCTATCTTTCAAACTTCAACTTTTCCAACTATCGCCGAAATGCTCAAATTTACCCTACAAACCTCCAAATCCAATTCCGGTCGCGCGCCTACGTACAAAATTACCATACAAAACTATTGAAATCATCGAAAATCCTTCCGAAGTCGTTTATATAAAAGTCAAATTTCGGTCAAATTTTCACCGCTTAAGCTTCCAAAACTAGAGTCCTTCTTCCAATTCGACTCTGAATCATCCAGTAACTGTATTCAACCATGCACGCAAGTCGATACACATAATATGAAGTTGTTCAAGACCTTAAGCCGTCGAACGAAGCTTAAATTCTCAAAACGACCGACCGGGTCGTTACAATATAAAAGAGAGTTCTAATCATTTGTAAACATCATTATTCATAGAGATCAAAGCAATATAATTCTTTCTTCTCGCTTACATTATTATTCATCAGCTTGTTCTATTTTCTAAATGTTCTTACATCTATCAATTCGAGAGTACTTCGACTCGAGGACTGAGTTCTGTCTGAATACTGGTTTGCTTTACTTATAATTTAATTTTATCATTTATCTTCATATTTATCAATTGGTGTTGAGCGAAATCATGTATCCTTAAAATCACCTTATAAGTTTAATTGTTATCAAAATTTTAGGGTAAACAATGTTGTTGTTGAAGTATGTCATAATGATATTTGATGATTGAACATGTGTTACATATACTTCCCTTGTTTTGCCTTAGATAATCGCATTTGTTTGATTACCAATTATCATTTTATGAAAAAAAGGTTGTCTTTACTCCATATATACACAGGGCAGATCTAGTGTAGCGGTACCTGATTCAACTGAGTCCTGAACTTTCGACACGGAATATATATTTATTTGTAAAAATTATTTAAATAGGAATAAATAGTAGATATGAACACATAACTTTAAAACTTTAATAATATAATAAGTTCAATATTAAAATTTTTAAAGGTTGAACCCATAAAATTCAAATTCTTGATTCACCTCTGCATATACAACTATGTATACAAGCTACATATAAATGAAATTAAAAGTATAGTCGGCCTTAACATATATAATATGATAATTCTTAAAAAGAGCACCTCATTAACTCATTAAGGATAAATAAGAGTATGTTAAGTAACAAAGAGTTTCAATAAGGGGCAAAGAAAAATCTTATCTTTTAATTCTTTCTAAGTCTGACATTCATTATTTAGAGATTATGACGCCACTACTTCAGATTACTACATCTCAGGGATATCATAGATTATGGCACGGCAGTAACTGACTTCATGAATTAGCATGCACTTTCAGCTTTTGTGGCTTTCCCACGGTGGTCCGACCAATTTTGTAGCGTAATTCCAAATTTTACGAGAGATTTTAACTTTTTTATTAATAAAAAATATTTTATTTTTATTTGAAATTTATTTTCTAATTCTTTTAAAGGCAAAGTTATAATCAATTTTTTATAATTAATTTCTCTTAATAAGTCTTTCTCAACTGATAATATAGTTAATTCATTTAATATTTTTGAGACATTGTTGATTTTAGATAAAGTTTTATCATTTTTAATTTTGAAATATTTTTTACCGCTGAAGCAATGATAATAGGATTATTGACATTATTCTATAAGTAATACATGCATTTGAAAAATAATCAAATCTTTTTATTTGATTGAGTATGTCAATTAAAATTGTTATCTTCTGATTGTACTATTTTTTCTTAGTATTTTTAATTCAAGAAACAAATCAAAACTATCAATATCGGGTTGATTGTTATGATTTAAAGAGCATTCAAGATGAAGATAATATTTTTTCAAATTTCCATCATCTTGTGATCTCAGTTTTTACCGCTAAATAGAAAATTAAAAATATTTTTTTACGCCTCTAATTGTTCAAATCTATTTTAAAAAGAAAAAATAACCTTGTCTACTAGTCTCTCTGATCCATAATAAGTAAATTTTTGGTTTTTATTTTGGTCTAAAATAAGTGTCCTTTTATATAATCGAGAAGGAATTAACTTTATTTTTCCAAAATTTGTCCTTATTTACATATCTCAATGTGTCAAGTTAACAACAAATAAATTTTAGTTAAGGATAATTCAGTCAAAATACATTTCTGTTCTAGGAGTGAGTATTTTCTTAAGGGGCACAACAAAGATTAAAAAGTTATTCATTATGGACAAAAGAGAGTATGTATAAAAAGTAATCAACTCTAAAGGACTTTTTAAGAAATTTTGAGATTTCACTGTTAACATTCTCCTCAAATTATTTTTTCCTATATATTACACGTTTCTTATGAAATTCGGGTTCGATATTAATTTCAAATGCAATTCCTTGGCAGAAATCAAAGCAGTTGCAAATCCTTCATCTCTTTATTTGTTAAATAACGAAATCAAACTTTTTCACTTCACATAACTTTTAAAAAAAATTATATATAGCCTATTAAATGTAAAAAATAAATGGGGTCATCACAAATATGGGGCCTAAACCAGCTGCTTTATGAACGAGCCGCCCCTCCTTCCTCATAGTGTGCACGATGCTATTTAAATATTTCATCGGAAAGAGTAAAATCATAGAGTTGTATCCTTCTATCCGACGTTCTTCTCATACAGATGCAAAGCTAAGATTTTGAATTTATGAGTTCTGAAATCTAAGTCAGAATAATTTTTTGGGTTACATGTAGATTATTAATATATATACTCTCTCTGTTTCACAATAAGTGACCATTTTACCTTTTTATTTTGGTCCAAAGTAAGTGTCCATTTACATAATCAAGAAGGAATTAATTTTATTTTTCCAAAATTTGCCTTTATTTACATATTCCAATGTGTCAAGGTAACAACTAATTAAGGTTAATTTAGTGAATACATTTTTTTTCTCTAGGAGTTTGTATTCCTTAATGGGTGTACCAAAGGTAAAATTATCACTTATTATGAACCGGAGGAGTATTAATTAAGTAAATGTTTTAACAAAAATACAAGATAGCTACATTTATAGCTCCGCCACAGTTCTCACCTATCTGAAGCAGCTAGTGGTGGAGGCTTAGCCGAAAAATCATATTGTATTGCTAGATAAATCTCTTTATTTTATATATACTTACTAGACCCCCTTACATAATTAATGAAACGATTTGCTCTTTTGTCGTTGGACTATAATTACACGATAGCCCGCCTCTTGTTACCCCAAACTGACATCAGTTCTTTTTTTTTTGGTCAATCTCTCTAACTCCCTTATGGAGAGTGGAAGCATTTTATTAATAATTGTAGTAAATACATAACAAAAGAGTCATATAAGCTCTCTGCACCTACTAAGAATGGAACAAGCTTCATTCTATACGTCAAGTAGGATTTCATGCAAGCTCTCAAAAAAATCAAAAACTCAGAGGTTTACAGAGAATCTCTTCTATACAATATGCACACCTAAGGGACATCAAAATTATAGATCCAATACAAGTTTTTATCAATCTAAAAGGAGCTTTTACGAGTTACATTACTCAGACTAATTGGTCTAAATTCAGAGAATTCTTGAGGGAAATCAACTTTAGGAATAAGTACAAAGAAGAGTATTTGTAAAGAATTTAGGTATTTGTTTTCCATTAAAGATAGTTATCACCATATTAAGAATATCTTCACCAATAATCTCCCAACTTTTTTTGAAAAAATAGACTGTTAAAACCATCTGGGCCATGAGAGGTATTGGGGTTAATATCAAAAGCAGCCTCCCTGATCTCATTAAGAGTAGGAATGGCCATTGATATCTCATTATCTTCTTGAGATACAGAAGTGGGGATGTGGTTCAGGATAGTTCTATCAATGCCAAGGTTCAATATTGCTTCTAAACCAATCACCAAGAGCCTTGCTAGTGTTTTTCATTTACTGTTGAATTGTCCAAAAGATATTACCAATGGTATAAGAGATCCAATTCCTTTTCACTACTTCTAAGAAGTCATCATGATCAACTCAGAAATTGAGAAACTTAAAAGTATTTTATATATTCCTCCTGGGTATTTCCAAAAGAAATCAAAATAGGACAGTGATTTGAGCTGACTCTAGGAAGATGTAGGACCTTAGTTAAAGAAAACTACTCACTCCAATTGTCATTCATAACCATTCTATCAAGTCTTTTCCAAATAATCTCCTCTTTCTTACTCTCATTGCATCATGTGAATATGCTCCCAGATTATCCAATATCCATCAGGCCACAATCATGAATACAGGCCATAAAGGGATACTCTTATTAAGTCCCCTATTTTCTCTTCTACTGCTAAAATGCTATTAAAATCACCATCATATTGCCCATGGAGCTGTAATAGTAGAGGCAATACTCCCCAATACCCCCAAAGATATTCTCTACCAACAGACTTTGACTTAGCATACACCACTGATACAAAGTATTCTTTATTATCGGAATTGCTGATGACAGTACAATTCATATCAAAATCCCAAAACCACAAATTTTCTTACTACAATTAGCATAACATCCTTGAATACCTAGAATTAGTTTGTAAGAATCAATTTTGGTCTCCTTCACAGTCCCTGAATGACCACAAGGGAGACTCTGTGTTGTTTAATCTTACTTTTAAACCTTTCAGTAGAGGCTTGTGATTTCATACCCCTTATATTCCAATTGAGGATTCTAATCATCAGGGGGATTAACAGAAATTTTTTGGGAATTCAATTTATGTCCTCTAGTAATAGGAGACTCTCTTATCTTGTGCCCAGTTTGTAAGGTTTCTTGTACGGAGGATCTTTCATCCTTTCATATCATTTTGGTCAGTATTAGTCTTCTGTTTACGAGAACGAGATCCTACCATATTTTGGCTCAAAATTTCTTCTTACTCTTCTGAGGATTCTTCTGAGGTATTATCACATTCATCATTAGTTTCCTCATTAGTCTCATTTCTGCTTCACTTCCTGAGAAAGTTCCTCTATATCATTGTTTTATTTTTGTTCCACTTCTTCCTCCCCTAATTTCTCAAAGCTATTCTGAGTAGTAATAGTTTTCTGACTTTGTTGATTTTGCAAATCACCTTGCTCATCTTTTTTATTTTGCTCATCGTATTTTTTTACTTTTTTGCTTTTAGCTTCTTGCCATTCTTGCCCAATTGAGTCAACTTGTAGCTCACTTGTTTTATTATTCTTCGTGGTTTCCCTTGTAGTCAACTTTGATTCAAAATTCCTTTTCTAAAATTTTCAATATATTCAGTACTCAGGTTGTTGTCGTCATTTTGAGAGTCATCATTCTGATTATGCTTTGGGGTATCTTGATTGACCTCTTTATATGTATCCCTAACCTTTTTTTCCTTTGTATTTTCGTTCTTCTCCTCATTTCCTTCATTGGTGTCATTGTCCTTAATAACATCAGTAGTACTAATCTTTGTGATAGGCTCTGAAGTAGATAAAGGTTTGTCAACCCCAAAGATCACTCTGATAGGTCTGAAGTACTTAGGAGGTTCACTCTTTCTCCTTTTGGTAATGGCGTTACCTTAACAGATATATGTTTTTCCCTTCCTCTTTGTTGAGAAGCCTGGAATGATTCTTGTGCATTCTCGCTTTTAGGCTTCGTTGAAGTATTGTTCTCCTTCTGTTTTTGATCCTTCCCTTTTTCCCCCTCATTCTTATTTCTTTCTAAGACTCTGCAATTTGCCAAATTATGTCCTAATTTCCTACAATTCTTATAGGAATATTCTCATACTCGTTTCTGAGTAAATCCTTTTAATGGGGACTCATCCCCATCCCCCACCCAAACAATAGTAATCGGCGGATTTAATAAATCAAATTCAATTCTGACTTTCACCATACAAAGTCTGTTGAGGGTTCTAGTGGCAATATCCAATTCTAGAGGGATTCCGGCATCAACAACAATTTCTTTTATATAAAACCAATTATGCATATGGAAAGGCAAACCTGGAAGTAAGGCCCATACCGGAGCAATAGGCAAATCTTCCTCACGTTTGAAATCGGGTGTCCACCCCTGTAACCACATTTGAAGCCCTTCAATTTCAATCATTCTTTTATAGAGAATTACGTTATGATCTTCATTGTTGTGAAGCATAGAAACACATTAGAATTTTCATATACGCCTATCTTCACGCTTCCTTTGAGAGAGAATTTTTCTGAAAATCTAGATCTTATGGTGTCGATTTGAAGTCTACTTTTCAGGAAAAGAAGAAGAAGAAGAAGAAGAAGAAGAAGAAGAAGAAGAAGAAGAAGAAGAAGAAGAAGAAGAAGAAGAAGAAGAAGAAGAAGAAGAAGAAAAAGAAGAAGAGAAAATGAGAAGAAGGCAGAGGAGCTAAGACAGTGGGAGGAAGTTTCGAATTTTCATTAATATTCAAGTAGCTAATAGGAGTTTACAACTTGTTATTTATAATTCTCAAGTAGCCTACTGAAAATACAAAATGAAAAGTAAGGGAATTGAGCTAAAACATACTAATTGAATTTCCCTCCAAAGCTAGAATTTAAATTCTAACTAACATAACTAACACAACTACAATTCAAATAAGTCTACTCAGCAGATAATGTGGCATCATCTGGATTGTGTGTATCAATACCCCCATGTTGAAAAGCACCCTTGTCCTCAAGAGTGAAGGAAGGAAATCTAGTCCTTAGGAGGGAAGCAAATTCCCAAGTGGCAGCAGCAGCAGCCAAACCGTGATATTTGACCAAACATTGCGCGACTGCTTTGCTGCCCTTCTTGACTAATCTGCAATCAAGTACAGCTTTAGGAGTAGGACATAAAGGACTGGACAGATCCAAGACAGGTGGGTGGATAATTTCAGAGGGAATGACTAGACAGAATTTGAGTTGGGAAATATGAAAAGTGGAGTGAATTTGGACCTCAAGAGGTAGAAACAACTTATAAGCAACTGCTACAATTCGTTCAACAATAGGATAAGGACCAAAATAGCGAGAGGTGAGCTTATTATAGGGAGAGATAGAAAGAGTGGATTGCCTATATGGCTGAAGCTTCACAAAAACCCAATCACCAACTGTAAATTGCTTGTCCGTGCGATGGGCATTAGCTTGAACTTGCATACGTTGTTGAGCTTGTGCCAAATGATACTTCGCTAGTTGCAATTTAAATTCTCTTAGAAGCATAATGTTCTCAATAGCATCAGAAGGAGAGTCACCAGGAAGATAAGGGATATGAAGAGGAGGAGGGTAGCCATAGAGGAGTTCAAAGGGTGAAGTCTGAATGGCAGAATGGTGTGAAGAATTATACCACCATTCGGCCAAGGGAAAGAATGCACACCAATCAGCTGGTGAATCAGAAAAAAAATAACGTAAATAAGTCTCCAAACATCTGTTAAGAACCTCAGTTTGGCCATCAGTCTGAGGACGATAAGCTGTGGAAGTATGCAAATGGACACCTTGAGCAGAGAGGAACTCCTTCCAAAATGTACTGATGAAAATAGGATCACGATCACTGGTGATAGTAGCAGGGAAACCGTGTAATTTGAAGATGTGATCAAGAAAGATAGGTACGAGAGACTGGGCAGTATAAGGATGGTCCAAAGAAATGAAATGGACATACTTAGTCAATCTATCAACTATGACCCAAACAACTGTTTTCCCTTTTGATTTTGGTAAACCTTCAATAAAATCCATGTTGATATTTGTCCAAGGAACTACAGGAAGAGGCAAGGGTTGCAATAACCCAGTTGATGCAGAAGTATCATATTTGTTCCTTTGGTACACAGAGCAATTGCGCACATAGTTGAGAATACCAGTTCTGATGCCCTTCCAATAGAAGTAAGCCAATAGTTTTCTATTAGTAGCATCAATGCCAGAGTGGCCACCAGAGGGAGATGAATGCCACAGCTGCAACAACTTAGTCCTTAAGCCCAAGTCATTTCCAATCACCAATTTACCCTTTCTCCTGAGTTGATTGTTTATCCAAGTAAAGTGTTTTTGTGGCTTATCTTGTAAGGAGTTGATGAGATTCTGCAAATCAAGGTCATTGAGCCAACTCTGCTGAATTTCTCCCCAAAGATCCGTTTGTACAGAAGAAACCATCAAGGTCGTTAGTTCAGCTCCTGACATTCTAGATAATGAATCAGCAACCACATTCTCCTTGCCCTTCTTATACTGGATTTCAAAATCAAAGGGTAATAACTTAGCCAGCCACCTAATTTGCAAGTCAGTATGTAATTTCTGCTCCAAGAGATACTTGAGAGCTTTTTTATCAGTCTTTACAAGGAAATGGTGGCCCAAAAGATAGTGAGACTATTTGGTCACTGCAAAAACCAAAGCCAACAATTTTTTTTCATACACAGAAAGAGCCATGTGCCTAGGAGCTAAACCCTTGCTAATGAAAGCTATAGGGTGGCCAGCTTGCAAAGAACAACCCATATACCCGTGCCACTAGCATCTGTTTCAACTACAAATGGAAGAGCACAATCAAGCAATGCTAACACAGGAGCAGAAGTAAGAGCTGACTTCAATTCTGCAAAAGCATCTGCAACCTTATCATTACACAAAAAACCATCCTTCTTAAGCAATTCAGTGAGTTGTCTGCTGATAAGGCCATATCCCCTGATGAACTTCCTGTAATAGCCAGCTAGTCCCAATAAACCTCTCAGTTGCTTAAGAGTATTGGGGGTTGGCCATTGTTGAACTGCTTTAATTTTCCTTGGATCAGTAGATCCCTCACTCAGCAACAATGAAATTCCCCATGTATTCGACCCTTGAAACTCCAAAGGCACATTTAGACTGCTTAACTAATAAACTGTGATTGACCATAGTATCAAATACCTGCTGCAAATGTCTCACATGATATTGCAAACTATCACTGTAGATTAAAATGTCATCAAAGAACACCAATACAAACTTCCTCAAAGACTTTTGAAACAAGTGATTCATGAGACATTGAAATGTAGAGGGAGAATTAGTTAAGCCAAAAAGCATTACTAAATACTCATAGTGCCCAGGATGTGTTTTGAAAGCTGTTTTGGGAACATCCTCAGGTACCATCCTTGTTTAATGATAGCCCGACCTGAGATCAATCTTAGAAAAAATAGTATCCCCAGCAAGCTCATCCAGTAGGTCATCTATAAGAGGTATTGGAAATTTATCCTTAATTGTGCAGTGATTCAACTCCCTGTAGTCTACACATAACCTCCATGATCCATATTTTTTCCCACAACAACCACAGGAGAAGAAAAAAGAGTGTTGTTGTACTGAATTACCCCTAGATGCAGCATTTCATTAACCAAATTTTCAACAATGTCCTTCTTAATGGAAGAATACATATAAGGTCGAACATTCACAGGTTTAGAACCAGGTTGGATGGGTATTCTGTGGTCAAAAGCTCCCCTTTGAGGAGGTAGTGAAGCAGGTTCAACAAAGATCAATTTATAGTGGTGTAATAGTTTATCAATAGAAGGAGCACTGTCAGAACTGGCCATGTGCAAAGCTTGACATTGCAGATCAGTAGTTGAGCTAGGACTACTGTCCAGTACTTATAACATAAAGAATTGCATATCCTCTCCTTTTAACCTGTTCAGGGACTTGGGACTGGAAACCTTACATTACTCAGATACTTCCTTTAACAAGTGAGACTTTCCTTGATAATCGAAGGCCATAGTTAGATCAGAATAGTCCATGGTAATGGGACCTAGTGTTTTCATCCATAAAGACCCTAAAACCAGATCATATTTACCAACTGGAAATACCATCAAGTCAGATGAGAAAGTAGTACCCTGCAGAATCCACTCAAAATTCCTAACAACCCTAGACGTGGCTTCCAAAGTATTGTTACCAAGGCTCACATAGCTCACCCTGGTAGGACAAATTTGGCGCCCAACCTCTTAGCATCCTTCTCATCAATAAAGTTGTGTGTACTACCTCCATCAAGTAAGATTTGTATTGGCCTCTTATCAGTATATCCCGTAGCATGTATGGTCTGGGCTCCTTGTAATCCACTTAAAGCACATAGAGATATCATAGGGGTATCCCCTTCTACAACTGACCATTCTTCACCAGTATAAGTTCCCTCAGATTCCTGTCTAACAACATCCACACACTCATCTTCTAAGACTTCCAGATCCATCACAAACAATTGTTTAGGTAAGTTACATTTGTGACCAACAATATATTTTTCATCACAAAAGTAGCATAAACCATGTGCTCTTCTAGACTACATTTCTGAAGGAGAGATAGTTCTCCTATTTTTAGGAACACTAGCATTGGTTGAAGGAGGTAAAGCTAATCTAGGAGTGGAAGTAACACGACTAGGAGTGTGTTTTAGGGAATGTGGTTCATAGGAAGGTTTTTTGAAGTGTGTAGATGTCACAGAAGTAGTACTACACCTTAGGGCTCTAGCATTAGCAGCTAAGGTTGCTTCGGCTAATCGAGTTAGGCGATAAGTTTTGGACAAGGTCTGAGGCTCGTGCATTTTGACAGGGTACTAGATCCTCCTTCAATCCTCCTAAAAAACAATGTATAGCCTGATCAACAGTTAAATCACATTGAGCTAATAGCCTGGCAAAAGAAAATTGGAACTCCTTCACTGAATCAATCTATTTCAACTGCTTCAGTTCTAGAATAGGATCAGTATTTCTTCACTAAATGTTTCAATTAAAGCCTCAATATACTCATCCCACTGAGGAAGGATATGTGAATCTCTGCATTTCAAGTATGACTGGTGCCAAGCTAATGCATCGCCATCCAAATTCATAGAAACTATATTGACCTTCTGATTCGCAGAAGTATTATCAACAGCAAAATATTGATCAATTCTATACAACCAGCTTTTCAAATTTTCACAATTAAATCTAGGAAACAGTAGATTATGACTTCGACTGTTATGAGCTTGATAAGGATTAGAGCCTAGGATTCCCTAACCTGATTGTAGTACATTATCTCGAGCATTTGAAGTGGAACTACTATCACGAGACTGTTGGTGAAGTTGCATTCCATCGATCGAATTTTTAAGGGCTCCGACCATTTGTGACATTTCAGCATGTCGATGATCCATATCAGCTCGTAATTCCTGTGTCTTCAAATCGAGAATTGAACGGAGATCCAACTGTTGAGCAACTAAATCTTTGTACTTCTCTTGCCAGTCGAGAGATGCCATATCAACAGCTTTGTTTGGTCCCATTTGGCTCTGATACCAATTGATACCAAATTGGTATCTACTCGATGAACAACAGAGGATTCATAGAAGAAACAGAATAAGGAAAGGAAGAATAAGAAGAAGAAGAGAAAATGAGAAGAAGGAGAGGAGCTAAGACAGTGGGAGGAAGTTTCGAATTTTCATTAATATTCAAGTAGCTAATAGGAGTTTACAACTTGCTATTTATAATTCTCAAGTAGCCTACTGAAAATACAAAATGAGAAGCAAGGGAATTGAGCTAAACCATTCTAACTGAATTTCCCGCCAAAGCTAGAATTCAAATTCTAACTAACATAACTAACACAACTAGAATTCAAATAAGTCTACGCAGCAGCTGATGTGGCATCATCTAGATTGTGCGTATCACATAACACCATAATAATCTCTCATCTTAAAGATGACTGCATGCATTCTGTGAGTTGTCCTTCTAGCTTTGACGTGTTGGGGTTCGCAGAGGAACTTGAGCGATCAAAGTGGTGGCATAGAAGGATTTGTTCACCTTTGATTCTTTCCCAGAAGGACTCACCTTACTTGATAGGTCCGTGAAATTGATTACAGTCGACGGCAGATCGCCGTCCAACGAACCCATGGAAGGCCGATGGAAATGTGAACGTTGAAATGGTAACGACAGTATTATACGGAGATAAAATATTAGAGAGAAATAAATTGTAGTTGATGGTCCCTAAGGGTTCGTTTGGTATGATTTTCTTTTCGGCTACATCAGTTTTGTTGAATTTTGTATAACAATTTTTTTTCTATTTCTTTAATTTTTGTGTGAGCCAAACCGAAAAATGTATAGCCATTTTTGCTATCACAAAATACATGGAGGAAAAAATTAAATAAACATATACTCCCTCATTGAAATGACAAATATTTGCTTGATTGAATTTCTTGTTTCCCATCTTATTGATTTTCCTGATCTCCAAATGGCATCTGGACAAACATGGTATTGAATTTTTGGTGGATTAACTTCTGGGAAATTGCATACATGACAAACAATTAAATTGTCAGGGGGTTTTGGGTCATTTTCTTTATATTTATACCATATGTTGTTACATATTAGCAATTTAGTCCTCTTACACACAAAAAATGTATAGTATAGGTGACATGAATTGTAAATTACAAATGACAAAGTTACACGTTCCATGTTCTTTTAGATAGTAGAGTTAATAAATATTATCCATATATGCTGTCAATTTGACAGGTAATAAACTCAGTTAATTCTTGATACCTTTTGCGTGAATGTGGGGTTGGAAAGGGGCCATGCATGTGACACTAAATTATAGTATGTGAGATTAATGAACCCTTGTGGGTAGTTTCTTGTTGAAATATGTTGAGGGAGAAAGGGATCACCATTTTAGATCCTTGTAGTCTATTTTTCATGATAAGTGTGTGACAAAATTCCTAAAATAGTTACACCACGGGAATCCTTCTAATTATTAACTGATATTCGCTATCTTCCTATTGATTGTTATTGCTAGAAGTGTTGGTGCGTTATAGTAACTTAAGGAAAGCTCAAACAAGGTGTGTTGGATAAAATTTCTCTCTTACAATCGAATTCTATAAATGTTTCCATAAGTTCAAGTATGGTTCGCTCAAAATTTCTAATTTCTATATTCCGGGTTATTACCTATAAATTTGACTATTCCGAAACCAAAGATATATATTCAATGTATAGTTGCATATTAAAATATTATGGCTTGAGCCACGTTTCAAATGAAAGCTAGTAAGCCAACTTGTGTGAAAAAAAGATACTCGATATGTTCAAGACTCATAAATTCTCCTACGTGTACCTAAAGTCTTGATTGAAATTGTCTTGGTTGACAATCTATAAAGATACTCGAAAATAAAATAACTGAATTAGGTATATACGGTGTGTCCAACGTGCCAAGAATTTAAGTTATATCGTGGTTAGTAGTATCAATGAGATGAGGGAATGTGATGAAGAATACGAAATGAGCCTCGACTCAACTGTTTAAAAATAATTTCAAAAATAGAATTGCCTAAAAGTTTTTGTACTCAATCCATGCCCATAAGTGGTTATTTACAACTAATGTTTTGCTTTATAAATATATCTGGTGTGATTCAAGATCTTACATACTCATGTGTTTAAATTGTACATTTCCATTTCCGGGAGGGAGTATTCCTTGGGAAGAAACCTTTTTGTTTTTAAAGTTCCCATTATAAATGAATTTGAGGTATGTATGGCTAAACCCCCCCCCCCCCCCCCTTTTCTTCCTAGGATCGAATCTCCCGGTGTTTGTGAAATTGATGTAAGTCCCCTATTTGATCATACTAGAATTGACTATCCCAACCGTGTTGTGTTGAATGATATATGTTCGATAATTGTACTAAATTCTTTTCATGTCATCTTGCCTTTGAGTATATGTGTAAAAATGTGGATTATGTGTTAAGAAAAGGTTAAGACTTCATGTCAAAAATCGAATAAAGGTTGTTATGCTAATTTGTATGCAAAACCTCTATGTGCTTAGGATCTTCCAAGTCTTTCTTTTGTGTGTGTAAATGCCTTACTTGATAGGCCTTAGTGTTGTTGATGACGATAATAATGTTGAAGGTAAAAAGGGAAACTGGAATTGTGAAATTCGGCCAAGTGCCAAGAATTACTTTATAAATGAGGGCACCCGTGCCAATGTATTGAAAAGATGGGAAAAAACATGAAGTGAGATGATTGATTGAAAAGATGATGTATCTTATGAGGTGTCCTAGCCAATGGGTTCGTGATCGGACGTCATGCCGTACACATGGTGGTAATTGAAATTGTGGATATGGTTGATGTCTCAAATGAGATGACCTAGCCGATCGGGTCGAGATCGAACTCCGTGTAAGAACACGGTGGTATTGTGGGTTGTGGCATATGGAACTAAAGATTACCAACCTAATAAGATGGAAATTGATTGACAATTTATGTGACCCTTACTTGATGTTTTAGTATTGCTTGAAGCTCTTATTGAACTCATGACTGTCTTTTCCCTGGTATTATTATTCATTCTATTGAGATGGTGTTTTAGCTTTACATACTATTTTTATTCGACAATACTAACGTCCCTTTTACTAGGGGCGCTACATATTTAAATGGATGTAGGTGGTTCCATAGCAGACAGTGTTGATCGCAGCTAGTGGTGCATCATCTTTTCAGCTGACTTGGTGAGCCCCACTTCATCTCGGGGTCCTGTATCTTTTTTTTCTCATGTACTTTGTATTTTGAGGTATAGCCAGAGCCTTGTTGCCGGTATTTTCATATTACTCTTCAGTTGTACTTAGAGGCTCCATTGACAGGTTGTGAGTGGTGGTTGATGTGGGGAGTCAAAACTAGAAATGATAGTATTTGGCAGACATACTTTTCATTATATCTATTGAACATATAATATTTTGGAAATTATGAATTAAGTTTCTATGTGTAATGAAGTGGATGTTGCTAATGAAATCTTATTAGTGTTTTATTAATGGAGTACAATTCCTCTTTATTCATGGATGAGTGTGGGTAGAAGAAATCTTATAGGCTTGCTCGACCGGGTTGACTCGGTTGAGCGCGGTCGCGCTCCCCGAATTTGGGGCGTGACAAACTTGGTATCTGAGCCTAAGATTTTAAAGTGTCCTAGGATGTCTCGGAGCCGTTTCTAGTAGAGTCCTTCTTGTCGGTGTGTTGTCGACCACATCTATAATTAGGAGGCTACTTGGATATTAGGAATTTCACCCTTCTTTGATACTCCAGATCGTGCGATAAATCTCGAGATAGGAAGCTAATTTCCTCGTCATGTCTCATTTTCTAGATGAGTAATCCACGAGTTCGAAGCAGTAAGGATGGAATGACCCCACCATTAAATCTGAGGGAGATTGCACAAGAGTTTGTTAGGAGAATGTATCGAGCCATGGTGGGATTGGTAGAACTTGTTGCTGAGGGGAGTACCCTTGTTCCTATTGTCACTGCACCACCAGATCATGTGATATGTCAGTATGGTACCAATGTATGTTACAGTTCTGGTGTCGAGGTGCATCAGTTAAGGCATTGCCCCGTCAATCTAAGTTACCAAGTAAGTGACCCCTTAGTACAACATTCTGAACACCATCAATATATGTACACATGTATTGGGAGCCTGCATAGATATGGTCTTAACAAGAATCTAAATCACAAAACATTGCATGTATCCACTTTTGGAATTAGACGCATTATTCATGAAGCTCCTCTATCACAAATTCTCTTACTTACAACCTCTTGAGGAATTGGGTTCTATAATGACTTCTTTGAATTGAATCACAACCCTTGGTTAATACTTTCCACTTGCTTCCCAAAATTCTCAACAAAGTACTATACCTGATGAATTTCTTACAGAACCTTTTGATTCGAAAGAATAACATCTGCTCATTTGTACCTAGGCATGTTCCATCGTAAATATTACCTATACCTATGTGGTGTCAAGTTCAATGTAAAGCAGCCCAATGTTGCGATCCTTCTTGAGTCACTCTTTTTCTCTCCGGTGTATGTGACTCATATGGTTTGAACATTCACTTTACTCCTTTGTGAGTATTATCATGTGTCTAGTAACATGAGAACATATCTCAGCACCTATCATGTGGGTACATGTCAATTGATAGGGATCACTTGTCCGCATAAAGTTTCTGTGAAAATTTGAGATTCTCACAAATTTGTCACAGGAAGAATTTTTTTCTTGCCCATCTCGGTATGGCTTTCATGTCCACCTAAATTGTCTCACAGTAAGTAGCTCACTTTTGTTCCTAGTATTGTAGTTCCCATGAAGTGACCTGGTATTACAGCTTTAGAGTTATATAGCAGAAACATGTCTAGCACATAGCAAAATATTCATTCACTCTACCCAATGCATGATTCCATCCCAATAATAAGATGTCCCCGCTACATGGTTTCACTCGTGTATGGTGGAGGTTAAGTAGCCTTACCGTGACCTTTATTTCCCCACTTCAGGTGTACGTTTCAGGTTTTGCACATATTATGAGCATATTGATTTGAAAGTTAAGTTTATCGTATCTCTAGTCCTCTCATTTAGGGTCGACTGTCAGGAAATGGTTAAGCTGCCATAATTGTAATAACCTCACAAGTGTTCAACCTCCTTTTCAACCCAGTAGGCTTGGGCGTAGTTTCCTTAGGTCAAATACTGTCAAGGGTGTAACCCATTTCATGTATGTTTTCTGAAATCTCTCTCACATCCATGTTGCAAGAATCTTCTCATTTTGAGCCAAACTGATTTTTCCTACACTCAGGGAGGCAACCAGTGTAGCATACTTGATTATTTCTCCTTAGAGCTTACTGTTACCGGGAAAGGCATATATGGAATGGAACAATTGTTACTATCCCTTTCATAACTCATCGCCTTCCAAGAATAACTTATGTTAACATCTTTATCCTCCCGATCATGCCTCCCATGTATCTCATGTCTAGAAAGGCCCACTTCTTTTAGATCTCAGGATCACGTACATGGTTCTCACATTATCAATGCATGCTAGTTACCTATATCCCTCATTTATCTAATAATTGATGTCGTCACAATGATTAACCATGTCAACATTGTTAGTAGTAATCTTCATCCCTCTTAGCATATAACCTCATGAAATACTTTGCTCAACACATTAATGGATTCTTGAATAATTTCAGCCCAATCTTGAACTTCGTTGTTCCTCATTGTATTAAATCTATGGGGGTTGAAGGTTCAAACATGTCAAAGAAGAAGCATCACCCTGTGATCACATATATTCGATAGGTAATTTTATGGTCAATTTATGATAGCACATCTTAGAGTAATTGTTGAAGGTCATCAAAGGTTTAGCGTGGGTGTTTCCGTAGAGATTTAGAGTTGCGGAGGGTGAATGGGTTATTCTCAATATTTTCTCCCTGAAGATGTTATGTGAATTGATAATGAAGGTGAAATAAGTGTAGTTCACATTAGGCCGCACTATGAGTATGATGTTTCCCCATCGTTGTTCTCCATGTGTTATGTGTTTTCATATGCCTATGTCTAAGAAGATAGTTTTCAACTCTATCCCTGACTGGGTCTTTGATTTTAGGCCCTTTCGAGGAGGGTATCTTTTTGGTTAATATCAGCCCGGCTCGCATGGACTTCCGAAAATCCTTTCATCTCTTCTTTCTTTGTGTTGAGAGAGAGTCGCCAAAAGGCTCATTCCAGGAGTGAAAGAGTTCCGACGCGCCCTTGACCCTATTTTGATTAAGACCAAAAACCTATCTCTAAAGTGGAGCCTAGTTTAAGCTGTCAAACAAGTGATGATTGAATGAAAGAAAAACCACTAGTCCTTTGTGCAACATTCCAGTGGAAATTATTGAAGGTGAAATTAATGGATAGTTAGCTTATGCGAGGTATCTAGTTGTCATCCTTGTTAGATAAGTTTGGGAGTTGAGATTGTTTCCGTGAATGTGTTATGGCAAAGTCTGTAAGTCGAGAAAGCCACCTTGACGGCTGAAAGTGTCGTGAAAAGGAAATATTTTCGCTTGATTGTATAACAATTGTTTTGATTTGAAAGGTACCTTCTAGGTGTTATGATTTAAAAATATACAGTTCATGTCCATATATCATTATGATAATGTAGTGATTGTAATGCTGAGATTAGTGTTAATGATATATATATTGTGGTGCCTTGTCGAGTCGTGAATGTGTTGTTAGGATGGTTTTGGTAATTCTCTGGCAGGTGGATAGGCCCAATTACAAAGGAGACTCTGCCAAAATTTCTGAAAAATTTGAGAGTTAGTCAAAATTTGGAGATATGAGGTATGTGAGAAAAGAAATAAGTCAGGTTATGTGTTTGGGGGTTGACCTTACTTCTCATTCGAGGACGAATGATCCTAAGCGGGGGAGAATGTAAGGCCCCGAAAAATTTCGCTAAGCATTGTAAGATTTCATGGTGTTAGGTAGGATAATTATAATATTTTATGTGATATTAATATGATGGATATCAATTGAATATGGTAATAAGTGTAAGAGGAATATTATAGGTGATGTGGGGTTTAAGGAGAAACCTAAGTCTAAGTCAAGTTGGAAAATTATATAATAGGCTAAAATTCCAAATGAGTACGCACATGACCAAACTTTGGACGAGCATATCTACATATATATAAGGTGTTATGTGATGAAAAACATATCAAATGAAATATCTTTGATCCAAGTTTCTAATGCTTCAAATCGTTCGTCATTTGGATACTTTTACAAAATTTTATGATCAAATTACCAAAGGTTGGCATAATGCAATTCTTCGGCCATTCTGCGATCGCAGAAGTGGTTATGCGACTGCAAAATGGTCGCAGACCTGTCCAGTGAAGCCCAGTTCTGGGCACCAGTTTCGCGATCCATTCTGCGATCCACATACCCGTTCGGCGGTCCATTCTGCAATCGAAGACCCGATTTCGGAGGCTTCATTTTTATATTTTCATAACCCGATCGCATTTTGATAAATAGGCTTTGGGCCTATTTTCTAGTGAATCTAGAGAGATGTGAGAGCATTTTAGATTGGGAATGAGTAAACCTAACATCCTAATCATTCAATCTTGTACTAATTCTCAATAATCAAGGAAGCTAATCACTAGCTCACTATCTTTCCGGGTAAGTCCTACTTCTAAGATTTCATATTCGCTATGAGTTCAAATATATATTGTGGGGTTGAAAAGGGGCCATGCAAGTGACGCTAAGTTATAGTATGTGGGGTTAATGAACCTTTTTGGGTAGTTTCTTGTTGAAATCTGTTGAGGGAGGAAGGGATCACCATTTTAGATCGTTGTAGTCTATTTTTCATGATAGGTGTTTGACAAAATTTCCAAGAGAGTAACACCATGGAAATCCTTCTAATTATTAACCAATTTTTGCTATCTTCTTATAGATTATTATTGCTAGAAGTGTTGGTGTGTTGTAGTAACTTAAGAAAAGCTCAAACAAGGTCTGTTGGCTTAACTTTCTCTCTTAGAATAGAATTCCATAAATGTTTCCATAAGTTCAAGTATGGTTCGCTCAAAATTCCTAATTTCTATATTCTGGGTTATTACCTATAAATTTGACTATTCCGAAATGAGCCTTATGGACAAAGATATATATTCAAAGTATGGGTTGTGTACTAAAATGTTATGGCTTGAGTCGTGTTTCAAATAAAAGCTAGTAAGCCAACTTGTGTGAGAAAAAAAAAACTTGATATGCTTAAGACTCATAAATGCTCCTACGTGTACCTAAAGTCTTGATTGAAAATGTATTGGTTGATAATCTATAAAGATGCTCAAAATGAAATAAGTGAATTGGGGACATACGGTGTGGCTAACGTGCCAAGAATTTAAGTTATGATCGTGGCTAGTGGTATTAGTGAGATGAGGGAATGTGATGAAGAATACGAAATGAGCCTCGACTCAACTGTTTAAAAATGATTTCGAAGATAGAATTGCCTAAAAGTTTTTGTACTCAATTCATTCCCATAAATGCCTATTTACAACTAATGTTTTGCTTTATAAATATATCTGGTGTGATTCGAGATCTTACATACTCGTGTGTTTAAACTGTACATTGCCATTTCTAGGAGGGAGTACTACAAGACAAAATGGTGTATTATTCGTCTATGAGTTTGACGTGAGTTTCTATTGATTGTTGGTATGCCCCATTCCTTGGGAAGAAACCTTTTTTGTTTTTAAAGTTCCCATTATAAATGAATTTGAGGTATGTATGGCTAAACCCCCCCCCCCCCTCCCTCTTCTTAGAATCGCAGCCTCCGGTGTTTGTGAAATTGATGTAAGTCCCCAATTTGATCATACTAAAATTGTCTATCCCAATTGTGTTGTGTTGAATGATATATGATCAATAATTGTACTAAATGCTTTTCATGTCATCTTGCCTTTGAGGATATGTGTAAAAATGTGGATTATGTGTTAAGAAAAGGTTAAGACTTCATGTCAAAAATCGAATAAAGGTTGTTATGCCAATTTGTATGAAATACCTCTATGTGCTCAGGATCTTCCAAGTCTTTCCTTATGTGTGTAAATGCCTTACTCGATAGGCCTTAGTGTTGTTGATGATGATAATAATGTTGAATGTAAAAAAGGAAACTGGAATTGGGAAATTCGGCCAAGTGCCAAGAATTACTTTATAAATGAGGCCACATGTGCCAATGTATTGAAAAGATCGGAAAGAAACATGAAGTGAGATGATTGATTGAAAGGATGATGTCTCTTATGAGATGGCCTAGCTGATCAGGTCGTGATCGGACGCCATGTCGTACATATGACGGTGACTGTACTGAAAATGGTAATTGAAATTGTGGATATGGTTGATGCGTCAAACGAGATAACCTTGTCGATCGGGTCGAGATCAGACTCCGTGTAAGAACACGGTGGTATTGTGGGTTATGGCACTAAAGATTACCAACCTAATAAGATGGTAATTGATTGAGAACTTATGTGACCCTTACTTGATGTTTTAGTATTATTTGAATCTCTTATTGAACTCATGACTGTTGATACCCAATTTTTCCTCAAATTATTTCAAAATTTGCATGTGTGCCTTCAAAATCACTTTTTTTATAACAACTGGTATTTTCCCATGATTTTCCATATTTTATTAATTTCTTTTCCAATTTATTCAGTACTTTATATTCAATAATTATATTATAAATAATTTCAAAATATTTTCTACACCAATATATCATTTTAATCCTATTAGGATTTAATTATTTCACAAATTAGCCAATTTAGAAATATTTAGCTATAATTACAACAATTTTTGCAGTTATAGCCTAAATGTATATTTTATACCATTTTTGTTCAATAATTAGTCCTTTTATATTTTAATATTAGTTAATTACTTTAATTTCACTTATTTAGAATTAATTTCATTTTATATATTGTTAGCTATTTTTATTAATTGTTTATCTATTTTTAACAGGTATTTAACTAATAGCTACCTTTTAATCCTAATTTTAGCCTAATCTACTTGGACCCCTGACCCAATTAATTAATCCAATAACCCAGCCCAAACCTAAATCTACCCGGCCCAATCGGGGTTTAATCCTCAAAATTGATCAACGGCCCGGATGACTCCCTTCCTAAAATAAACCTAAATACTACCCTTCCCCCTTCTCATTTTCCCCTCACCCTCCGCCGTCTCAACCCTCTCATCTCTCTCAACTCTCTCATCTCTCTCTAAACGCTCCCCCTGCTAAACCTAGCCCTCTGGCCGTTGCTTTGCCGGTAACCATAGTGGTCTCACCACCTACCAGCCTTATGGATCCCCCCTCCCTGAACGTGTGTCACTGTTTTGAGGCCTTCAAGTGAATCAGAGGCGGTTCACTCACCTCTACGATCTCATGCCATTTTTTCGGCTATCCGAGTAAGATCTTCACACTTTCCGGTGGAAACCGGTAAGACTTCAAGTTTTCTTCTTCCTTTCTAGGTTCTCTTTGGAAACCCTAAATTTTAACCTTCCAACCCTTTAAGATCTGTAACAGATCTATACGTATTCTGAGGTTTTTTCATGTTTTCTTCAAAGATCTTCTCGTTTCCTAAAACGATTCTTCACTTTTTAAAACTAGGGTTTCAAAATCTTTTACAAAACAGTTTCCTTCTAATTTCTCAGCATTATTTTATGATTTTATCATGTTTAAACGTTATTTGAGCCTTTCTATTTTGTTTGAGTCGTTTTTGTTAAAAACCCCAAAATTTCCTAGGGTCAGCCTATGAGTTTGAGTTTATTTGCGATAATATTTACCTCTCTAGCATGGCTATCTTGCTTTCGTGTATACTCTATGTGTTTTGTGATTTCTTGCTCTATAATAACTTTAGGGTTTCTGATTCTCTGTCATCTCTGCCTAAACTATGATTGTCTACTGGTTCCTTTAATTATCTGCTATTTTCTGATACGAATCCCTAATTTCGTGACTAGGGTTTTCTTATTTTTTCTTAGTATATGTTATTCTATCCAAATCGATATTGTTTTATCATTTTGAATCTTTAAAAATATGTAATTAGTGTTTTATTGGTTCTTACACTATATTCTTTACTGATTTTTAGTTTTCCTTAAAATTGTGAAATTTTCCTTTGAGAAATACTGAATATTCATATTTCGAGTATTTCCTTATGTGTGTGATATTCTCCTTGATTGGTACTGATTCTATGTGATTAGGACCTCATTCGAGGATTCTCTTACTGATTTCTGGAATTAAACGGTGTCCTGCCTTATTCCTATGAATAAGGCTGTCAAATTGATTCACATATGCACTTTTCTTAATTAGGATATTCTGCATCTAGTCTTAATCACACGCCATGTACTTTTACTACTGCTTATATGTTAAAATCAGCTTTTCAATTGATTTCTTTCCTTGTTTATCACTGTTTGTTACCGTTTGGACTATGACTCCTTGATTAAAGGGGATACTTGTATTGATAGGATTCTAATTGTAATTACTTCTATAATTATGCTAAACTAGAACGTGTTCCCATATTCTCTTATGTTTTCAAAACTATATATACTCTACTCTCTCATTAGCATAAGACACGAACAAAAATACTTTTCTGAACTCTCTTACACACACGCATATTCTCTCTTGTTATTCTTGCTGGTTATTTGCTATTCATAATCGGCTGCAAGCCAAGACTGAGTATTATACACTCTATTGCTCTTCACTCTCCACTTATTCTCCTTTAACTGGTATGATTTCAGTTTAACTTAAAGCTTCAAAACAACATGTTTCTTTTGGTATTGCAGTTCCTTCTATTTCCACTATGCTTTTACTTATGGTTATGTTGTGTACCCTGTAATTAGCATGTCTACTTTCACTTTACTAGTATGATTGTTAAGCTGTCATATCCTCCCTTAGATTCAGCATGTTATCTCCCCTAGCACCCCCTTCAATCTGATTTTGTTAGTTTCTGGCCTGAACGTCTTTATGAAGAAATTGTTTCTGTGGTTGTTAATTGTTGTAATACCTTAGTACTTCTCTGGTGCTAACTTGTATGCAAATGTATTCCTATGTATGCCTTATTTGTCCCCAACTCCCTTCTTCCCTGTTTGTGTCTGTTGAAATGACTTTGTTCTTGCTCTGTATTTGTTTTTTTTAGTTATTACTCTGATTGTTCTATCCCCTTCCCTTTCAAACTGTTAGAATGTAATATTCTGTTGTTTCTTTTTCAAAACTTATTTCAAAAGCTATTTTCTGAAACTTATTTTCAGCTCAACTCTCTCAAAACTATGTCAAGCACTCTCACATATACTCTTAGAAGTCTAGGTTTTGCCCCTTTAATGTGTGACTGCTTTGGGATCCTTATGATATCCCTCTGAACTTTGACACACAAGAGATGGCCTTTCCACACTGCACTTACTCCATCTTGGCTATGAAATCTAGGTGTGAGCACTGCCCGGGATCCCTTGAGATCCTTAAGGAACTCTGACACACCTGGATCATGTGAGAGGTTGTGAATAGAATAGCAATGAGGCATTCTGGAGATTCTGGGCCTATTAGTAGGCTCCCTATAGTGTAACTTCTTATTTTCTTATTCACTTCTGTGATTTAATAATTATTTGTAAACAACTATTGGGGATGGATAATGAAAAGGGAAAAGGGTAGTTATGCATGTTATAAATATTAAAGGGTAGAAACCATGCTATTAGGTTTACATTCCATATTTGCGTAATAGAAATCATGTTTAGGATCAACATATGAAAAGCATATCATGCATTAGAAATCATGCGATTTAGGCTTTATGAACACTGTTTCAGCATCTTGTTTCAGTACTGTCATTCATCACTTAGAAAATTCTGTGATAGGGTAAATAATGTTAATAATTGGTATCTTCTGCAATCATGTTTCATATTTCTATGCGCACTTAGAAACTTTTCCATAGGATAATACTAACAAACTGTACTCTTGCATATTCTGAAATCATTCATAATGCTGTGAGCATTTAGAATTCCAGCTTAGAATTCTGCATATGCATCATTCTGCATCCCTACCTGTGCATTAGATACCATGTTTTAGGATTTCATTCTTACTCGCTTAAATACACCTACTAATGTATGTAAAAGGTATAAAACAACTTCACTCAGTTTCTCTAAAACAACTAGCAACAATTCTGTGTTCTGAACAACCTAGAACAGCATGTGTAGGTAATAATTTGCAACAGTTCCTCTAACAATTCAGGCAATTAGTATACAATGTCCCCCGCCTAGGCAAGCCTTAGGTGATTAAATTGCTAAAATTGGAAATCTGCCTCTTTGTTATTATCATTTAGATACCATGTTTTAGGATCTGAATCAAAAGACCTTAACTGTGTATGAGTCATTTTGTTTATGTGTACTATGTGTGGAGGTATACTTGAGCCCCCTGAATTGCTTTCCATGTTCTTCCCTTATGTGCAGTCCTATCTGTTTTGTTATCTGTCGCCCTAGAATTTTTACCTTTAAAACCTGAGGGTCTGCCTAGCACCCCCGTTAGGGTAGGAGTCCTAATTTCCTCCGGGACTGATAGGAAGGGACGGGTAACATCATGCAATAGAGTTCGAGACCAACACTCGATTTAGTTACTTTCACGGGGTGGGAAAGGGTAGAATATGGATATGATGACCGGTGCGCTAATACCACGTGTAGCCTCTCTTCGAGGAGTGATTACCGGGTATTGCATTGATGTGATCCATATTATTATAAACCTAGGATACCCTTTATATGCTTAGATCGTAATCCTTTCAAAATCTAACCTTCTTTACTATTTTCAAACATCTACATGCTTAAGACTTAAATCCCCTCTTTGAGCCTTTATTTGTTTGTTTGCTAAGTCGTACAAATTCACAAAAGATGTTTGGCCGGGAACCACACTTGTGAATCTTGAGGGGTGCCTAACACCTTCCCCTTAGGATAATTTCAAGCCCCTACCCTATCTCTGGTTAACAATGTAGTTGTAAATGAACCCCTTTGGTGTCCTAACGCACCTTTAAAAATCGTTAGGTGGCGACTCTCAAAAACACAAACCCCTTTCTCAAAAGGAAAGAGTTGTCTCAACCGAATGTCATAAACCCGATCTCCACGAGGAAAGAGGGGGCGCGACAGCATGGCGACTCGAATGGGGATTATAGGCTTTTACCATTATAAATCGCTTTGTGAATTTTCCCGAGTATGCTTTGTTTGATATTTTGCACCCTTTCCTTTTTCCCCATCTATGTTGAATTAATTGTTTTTCGAATATTTATTCCCTCCAAAAAGCAAAACTAACATGTTTCTTTGTTTTTCTTTGTAACCTCTTTACATCATAATTGTTGTATTTACCGCTTTCCTAATGTGCAAATACATGGCAACGTGTTTTTAATGTTATTTATTAATGCATAATCATGCTCAACATTCATACTCCACTTGTGCCAAACAAAATACTATAGCAACGCTTGATGAGTGGCTGCGCTCTTCCTATATTATTACCCCCTAAATTCGGAAAAGCTTATTTGCGGTAAAACTAGTCGATCAACGGTGCAGTCGACGGTTCCGTGCCTTTCCCCCTTGAGTTGTCCGCTCGAGGGTACCAGTCTAAAACCCTATAGAAACCTTGCTCCGTTATGTTGTTTCATGCATCATGGTCAAACCTAGCCAGGCTAAAGTGTGGTCCGCACGATAGCTTTTAAGATTGCCTTAACCAAATATCCACTGGGTTTCCCTAAACCCAAACGGACATCATCACGTTCTGTGCATTTATTTGGAGAACTAAATGCTTTATGCTAATTGTTGATGTTAAATAGTCGAGTCTGGTGGGGGTAAGGGCCTAACCTTGTTTGCCTTGCAGAAAAATAAGGCACGAAGTTCCCAGATTTGGCATGGTCTCCAATATCCATCCAAGATTGCTAAGTTGGTGGGAAGATTTACGTTCTAGTGACAAAACTCTCGTCAGAAAATACTTGGGCAATCTACCATCTCTTCTAGAAATCCAGCCTAACAACATGATAATAGAGGCTGCTACCCTGTTTTGGGATTGTGAAAGGTTCGTGTTCCGCTTTGGGGACATTGAAATGACACCTTTGCTGGAGGAAATAGGAGGACTGGCTGGCCTAGTATGGGAAACCCCAGGGTTGCTAATGCCTGAGAACCACACAGGCAAAGGATTCCTCAAAATGATGGGTCTGAAAAAGAATGCAGAACTGGTATGCTTAAAGAAGTCATACATCCCTTTTGACTATTTGTACGAAAGGTATGGTCACAGCAAATCATATCGTACCTACCACAACGAGTTTTCCATCACATCCTTGGGACACATCCATCGTAGAGTATTCGTCTTCATGTCTTGTTTCTTGGGTTTGATTGTGTTTCCAATAAAGAAGGAGAGAATCCACACTAGACTGGATGTGGTAACCAAGACACTAATGGAAGGAATTGGTGGGCAAAACTTCAGCATTGTGCCCATGATCATTGCAGACGTATATCGAGCCTTGGAAAAGTGTCAACGAGGGGCAAGACACTTCGAAGGCTACAATCTACTACTTCAGCTTTGGCTTATGGAACATCTCCAAAAGGGCGAATACCGACAAGAAATTCATCGAAGAGTTTGGGATGACCACATCGCTTTCCATCATCCAAAGCGAATGAATTAAATACCCGACATGTTTCCTCAGCTTGAGAACGCCAAAGGATGGGTCGAGCTCTTTGATAATCTGACGGAAGAACAGGTTCAGTGGATCTAGTGGTTTCTGACAGAGGAGTTCATCGCCCGTTCCAGAGATGCACCCTTCCTAATTCTAATTGGTCTAAGAGGAACATACCCTTACGTCCCTCTTCGAGTTATGAGGCAAGCGGGTAGGAAGAAAGTCATACCCAGGGTCGACAAGATGAGCCATATTCGAGCTAACTCCAAAATGACGATAGTCCTCACAAGTGCCAAACCCAGCATATGTGGCACTGCAAGATTGTAATGGTGAAGGACACCATCGATCTAGACATATATCATGCCGGTTGTACCCCTTTCTATCCTGGTTGGTTGGCAGAAAATTGGGGTGGTCTGAGCGAGCCATGGTTCGTTCAAGGCCACAGGGTTATAGATGAAAAGGCCAAGGCACAAGTCAAATACAACAAGCTGCGCAAGAGGATCCATGAGTGTGAGGATGAGAACTGCGAAATACATGAGTCTAGCAAGAAACTGGTCGAGGAATGGAAAGATATGGCTATCAACACCAACAAAAGGTTAGGGTATTTGGAGCGAGGCATAGTGGAGATGGAGGAAAATATTTCTCAAAAGGGTTGAAGACTGTCAAAAGACTGAAGGGACTGAAGGAGGACATCTAGCTAGAGTATACATGTTGCTGGGACTTCGCGAGTTGGGGAAACTATACGAGGGAAGCAAGAATGCCGAGTCTACGGAAGGTCCTTCTGGGACCAAGTAACAAACTTACCCAACACCTCCACTCACATATCAACCAACCCCAAATTACCAAGAACCCTCACCCACATACCAAGCTCCACCACCAACTTATCAATCACCTCCACCCCCGACATATCAACCTGCTTCACCCAAATACTCACAACCCGCTCCTGTCTACCACACTTACAATTCCCAACCATCTCATAACCAATCACCCCCTACCCGTCAAAAACTTCCCTAGACCTCGTCCTAATTTTGATCGCAGACCTCCAAAACAGTATACCCCCATTGCTGAACCCATCAACAAGCTGTATGAGAAGCTCAAAGTTGCTGGTTATGTCACCCCATCCCTACTGCAACCCCTGAGAATCCTTCTCAATGGGTCAACCTAAACAAGTCATGTGCATAATACTCCGGCATGAAGGGGCACACCATCGATGAATGCCGCTCTTTGAAAGACATGATACAATCCCTGATTGACAACGAGGTCATCATGGCAAAGGAATACGCTCCAAATGTCTGCAATAATCCTCTTCCGGACCATAAGGGTGGAGGCATCCACTTGATTGAAATAGAAGATGACTGGGTCCCCTAGGGGTCAATCGGGTTGATCGTGGAAGGCGATGATCCAAAGAATCTAGCGGTTACTCTCAACCCAATCATAATCCAGATTCAGCCGTCTGCGGATGCTGAGGTAGATATGTCCATGCCTCTTGAGTTTGAAGCAGCGTCACCTGCAAAGACACCAGTATCGATTGAAGTTGAGTTCGTGTCTTCAGCAAATGCACCCGCACCATTTGAGGTTGCCACCTTACCACCCCGGGCACATGTTCCATTCGAAGTGAGGGTAGCCGCGCCAATCACAGTGGAAATATCGACCACGCCACATTTCTATACAAATGTTGTACCATGGGACTATACAGCCGAGGCGAGAAGGAAAGGCAAAGTCAAGACTGAAGAAGTTGTTGCAGCGCAGGGTATGACAAGAATTGGTAGAGTCTATACCCCTGAACATCTGGCTGAATCCATCAGGAAGGCTTCCAATCGGCCTCCCATTATCGAGACGGGTCCGGACGACCTTTGGAGGAAAGTACAGGCCAAGGAGTATTCGGTCATCGACCAGCTGAACAAAACGCCAGCGCAAATATCAATCCTCTCTTTGCTACAGCATTCCGAGACGCACAGGAATGCTTTATTGAAGGTGTTGAACGAAGCCTATGTGTCAAACAACATCACTAGTGGAGAAATGGATAATATGGTGGTCCAAGTGTTGGAGAGTCATAACAGCACTTTCCATGTGGACGAACTGCCTCCTGAAGGGTTGGGCCATAACAAAGCACTGCACATCACTGTGCAATGCGAAGATTATTTCATAACCAGAATCCTGATCAATGGGGGATCCAGTCTTAACATCTGCCCGCTGATAAAGCTCAAGAAATTGGGTAAAGGGCTGCATGAGATAAAGGATGGAGCGATCAACGTGAAAGCCTTCGATGGATCTCAAAGGTCCACCATTTGTGAGATCAGCCTATGTCTGCAAATGGGGCCAACCTCGTTCGAGGTTGACTTCCAAGTGATAGATGTGCCAGCGTCCTACAACCTGTTATTAGGGCGACCCTGGATCCATGCTGCTAGGGCCGTAGCATCAATGCTACATCAGGCAGTGAGGTTCGAGTGGCCACCAAGAGGTAATTATTCATGGTGACAGTAGCAACCTTATTTACAGTCGCCAGACTATTCCGGTGATTGAAGGAAGAAGGAAGCTGGGTGGAGAAACTTACCACCACATTGAACGGGTCAACACTATCGACAAAGACAAATGGTAGGATAGCAAGATCGCAAGTATGATGAATTCGCGAGGGTACGATCCAGGTAAAGGGCTTGGCAAGAACCTTCAGGGGATCTCCAAACCTATAACACTCAAGAAGCACAGCACCACTTTCGATTTGGGATACGAATAAACTTGGGAAGAATTCAAAAACTGGTCGCCACCATGGCGCGGTCCTTATTACCCTTTGGAGCAACCAATACCGCATCTGGAGCAGACCTTCCAACAGGCCGACGTTATTTATGGATCAGACGAAGAAGAAGCACTTGCAGCAATGAGGAACTTGTTTCTGGAGGACAGTGATATGGACTGTTGTGTTATTCTCGAGGAGGAGGGGGAGGAAGGCCCATCCATACAGGCTGTGAGTAGAGGGACGTACCTCAAGAATTGGACTGTCAAAACAACCAAAGCCCAACGAGCCTCGGGGTAGCAAGGCTAAAACGAGCACTATTCATTGTTTTTCTTTATAAAATGATTTCCTTTTTCGCATTTTAATTCCTGCAATAAGATCTTCAATGTTCAAAACAATCGTTCAATTTATCAAAAGCATTTTTAAATTTTTCTTATGAATCAATATTTATTACTATCATTTTTCTCTCATTACTTTACCTATACAGCATTACTATTACCTGTCTTGATGAATCGATGATTGTGACATGCAACGAGACAACGCAGCAAACGGACGTGGATTCAGAAGAAGATGACATACCTGACGAGATTGTCAAAGAATCTGAGGATTTTGAGAACAGACCTAAGTCCAACCTGGACGAGACTGAAACCATCAACCTGGGAGATTCAGAAAACATCAAGGAAACACGAATTAGCATTCATTTGTCGTCGTCAGAAAAGAAAGAATACGCAGAATTTCTAAAGGAGTATGAGGACATATTCGCCTGGTCGTACAGCGACATAACTGGTCTAAGTGCGTCTATTATGGCTCACAAATTTCCAACCAATCCAATGTGTCCACCGGTAAAACAAAAGCTCAGGAAGTTCAAACCCGACATGAGTTTGAAAACCAAAGAAGAAGTCACCAAGCAGATCAACGCCAAGGTTCTCAGGGTAGTTGAGTACCCGACATGGTTATCCAACATTGTGCCAGTACCAAAGAAGGATGGGAAGGTCATAGTCTGTGTCAACTACCGGGATCTCAACCGGGCTAGTCGCCAAATATACGTATCCTGATTGATAATTGCGCCAAGCATGAACTACAACCATTTGTAGATTTCTTCGCTGGTTATCATCAAATCTGGATGGATGAGAAAGATGCTGAGAAAACGGCTTTCATTACGCCGTGGGGAGTGTACTGTTACAAGATGATGCCATTCGGCCTAAAGAATGCAGGGGCCACCTACATGAGGCTATGACCACTATCTTCCACGACATGATTCACAAGGAGATCGAGGTACACGTGGATGATGTTATTATCAAGTCTAGGAAAGCCACTTACCACATAGAATATTTGAGGAAGTTCTTCAAAAGGTTGCGAAAATACAATCTAAAGCTGAACCCTGCGAAGTGTACATTCGGGGTTCCTGCTGGAAAGTTGCTCGGGTTCATTGTCAGCCGCCGAGGAATAGAATTGGATCCGTCAAAGGTCAAAGACATTCAAGAACTACCACCGACAAGGAACAAGAAAGACGTGATGAGTTTCTTAGGGAGACTTAATTACATCAGCCGATTCATAGCACAGTCTACAGTTATCTATGAGCCGATCTTCAAGATGCTGAAGAAGGAAGCCACAACAAAGTGGACCGATGATTGTCAAAAGGCTTTCGACAAAATCAAGGCATACCTTTCAACACCACCAGTCTTGGTACCGCCTGATCCAGGTAGTCCTCTGTTACTCTACCTTGCAGTGTTAGATGGAGCTTTTGGGTACGTTCTTGGGTAGCACGATGAAACAGGAAGAAAGGAGCACGCCATTTATTATCTCAGTAAGAAGTTCACTCCATACAAGGCCAGATATTCTCTATTGGAACGCACTTGTTGTGCTTTGACTTGGGTAGCTCAGAAGCTGAGGCATTACTTATGTGCCTACACAACGTATCTCATATCGAGAATGGATCCACTGAAGTACATCTTTCTGAAGCCCATGCCCACTGGCAAGTAGCCAAGTGGCAAATCCTGCTGATTGGGTTCGATATTATCTATGTGACTCAGAAAGCAGTCAAAGGACAAGCACTGGCAGACCATCTTGCTGAGAACCCTGTAGATGGATAATACGAACCTCTGAAAATGTATTTTCCTGATGAAGAGGTATCATTCATAGGAGAAGACATTGCAGAATCCTATGACGGTTGGAGAATGTTCTTTGATGGAGTAGTGAACTTCAAGGAAATTGGCATTGGAGCAGTCCTAATATCAGAAACCGGTCAGCATTATCCGGTATCTGCCAAACTCAGATTCCCCTGCACCAACAATATAGCAGAGTATGAAGCCTGTATCTTAGGGATCAACATGGCCATTGACATGAACGTCCAGGAGCTGTTAGTGATTGGTAACTCAGATTTGCTGGTACATCAGATACAAGGAGAGTGGGCTACCAAGAATTCCAAGATACTGCCGTATATGCACCACGTACAGGAATTAAGAAAGAGGTTCGTGAAGATAGAATTTTGGTTGTCCCCAGAATCCAGAATGAGTTCGCCGATGCATTGGCTACTTTGTCCTCAATGATCCAACACCCGAACAAGAGGAAGCAGACGAAAATCCTTGGTTTCATGACATCAAGGAGTATTTGGCAAAAGGAGATTACCCAGAGCTTGTGAATCCCACTCAGAAACGCACACTTTCAAGACTATCCAACAACTTCTTTCACAGCGGAGGAATCCTACATAGGAGGACTCTCGATTTGGGATTATTACGTTGTGTCGATGCAAAGGAAGCATCCAAGCTGCTAGAGGAGATTCATGATGGGACCTGTGGCCCGCATATGAACGGTGTTGTTCTGGCAAAGAAGATACTCCGAGCTAGTTACTTTTGGATGACTGTGGAAACGGACTGCATCCAGTATGTCCGAAAATGCAATCGTTGTCAGATACATGCAGATATGATAAAGATACCTCCAAACAGCTCAACGCAACAAGCTCACCATGGTCGTTCGCCGCCTGGGACATGGACGTTATTGGACCAATCGAGTCTGCCCCCTCCAATGGACACAGGTTCATTCTGGTAGCCATCGACTATTTCACCAAATGGGTCGAAGCAGCATCCTACAAAGCAGTGACTAAGAAAGTCGTGGCAGACTTTGTCTGCGACCGTATTGTTTGTCGATTCGGGATTCCTGAGTCAATCATCACCGACAATGGTTCCAATCTCAACAGTGACTTGATGAAAGCTATGTGCGAGGCTTTCAAGATCAAACACAAGAATTCCACAACTTACAGACCTCAGATGAATGGAGTTGTAGAAGCCGTCAACAAAAACATCAAGAAGATACTAAGAAAGATGATAGAAAGGCACAAGCAGCGGCACGAGAAGTTATAATTTGCCTTATTGGTATATCGCACCACAGTTCGCACCTCAACAGGGGCAATTCCCTATATGCTAGTTTATGGTACTAAGGTTGTTATTCCTGCCGAAGTTGAGATTCCATCTCTAAGAATTATACAAGAAGCTGAGCTCAGCGACGCAAAATGGGTAAAGAGTCATTATGAGCAACTAGCCCTCATAGACGAAAAGAGAATGAATGTAGTCTGTCATGGTCAACTCTATCAGAACAGAATGACCCGAGCCTTCAACAAGAGAGTCAAGCCTAGACAGTTCACACTGGGGAAGCTGGTGTTGAAGACGATCTTTCCACATCAAGATGAAGCCAAAGGGAAGTTCTCTCCCAACTGGCAGGGTCCGTACATGGTTCACCGGGTACTGACAGGAGGAGCATTTATACTCGCAGAAATGGACGGAGAAATCTGGCCAGAGCCAATCAATTCAGATGCAGTCAAACGCTACTATGTGTAATCTTTATGCTTTCTCAATTATGTAAATACTACGCCTGACCTGATTCCCGTTTAAGAGGGGATACGTAGGCAGCCCTATGTGTTCGGTCACAATTCAATAAAATTTCATATTTCCTCGCAATTGGAAACTAGGGCAAAATTTTGAGGGGGACCCTCAAAATTCCGTAGCAGGAGAGGTTGCAATGTCCCGAGTCGTGTCACGATCGTCGGTTCATCCCAAAATTATTTTTTTATGCTTTTACAAAATCAGCATGTTGTTTTTGAAACAGCTTTGTTTAGCAACGCTACCCCAATAGTACAGACAGTATCATCAGATCAAGCCCAGCAAGTCAATAAAAGCCAGCGGGCATACGAACTAACCCCCCGTTTATAGAACTCACGATCTTTCTTTGGTTGCAGGCACTAAGGTTGAAAAATCCCTAAACGAACTATCCGCCCAAGGGACAAACGTTGTCCAAAATACGACTCTCAAAACTGTTGCACTTGCCGACGTTCGCACATGCCTCAATGCTCCGCAGTCACAATGCTCTCAATAATCACAATGCCGCAATTCATCACCAGCTAAGAATTCCTACTGTCATTTTATTTCTTGCATAAGGCTACCATTCTGCCTTCCGAGGTTAAGCTCTACCTCCATCTACATCATCGCATAAGGCTACCATTCTGCCTTCCAAGACTAAACGATGTCTCCATATGCATCTAAATTTTGCATAAGGCTACCATTTTGCCTTCTGAGACTAAACGTTGTCTCCATCTGCATTTACATCTTTGCATAAGGCTACCATTCTGCCTTCCAAGGTTAAGCTCTACCTCCATCCACATCATTGCATAAGGCTACCATTCTGCCTTCCGAGGTTAAGCTCTACCTCCATCTACATCATTGCATAAGGCTACCATTCTGCCTTCCGAGGTTAAGCTCTACCTCCATCTACATCGTTGCATAAGGCTACCTTTCTGCCTTCCGAGACTAAACGATGTCTCCATCTGCATTTGCATTTTTGCATAAGGCTACCTTTCTGCCTTCTGAGGTTAAGCTCTACCTCCATCTACATCATTGCATAAGGCTACCATTCTTCCTTCCGAGACTAAGCAGTGTCTCCATCTGCATTTGCATCTCTGCATTAGGCTACCATTCTGCCTTCCGAGACTAAACGTTGTCTCCATCTGCATTTGCATCTTTTCATAAGGCTACCATTCTGCCTTCCGAGGTTAAGCTCTACCTCCATCTACATCGTTGCATAAGGCTACCATTCTGCCTTTCGAGACTAAACGTTGTCTCCATCTGCATTTGCATCTTTGCATAAGGCTACCTTTGTGCCTTCCGAGGTTAAGCTCTGCCTCTAATTTACCTTTCGAGACTAACCGCTGTCTCAAGCACTATTTACTTCGCTTTCCTTTCGGGCTAAGCTCTGACCTTTTATTCGCAAGACTAAGCTCTGTCTCGTCAGCATCATTCTATTGCATCTGTATGGGCTAAAATATCTCCAACTTATCCAAAGGCGTCATCGTTTGGAGGCACCATCTTCATAGCCCGAGAACACCATGCCATGGCCTAAGGATCTCTTTCAACCTCTGCACATCATTATTAAAAGGCATCATGGTTCGGAGGCACCATCCTCATGGCCCGAGAACATCATTTTCATGGCTTGTGAATCCTGCATCAAGCAATTCATAGCCCAGGACGTCATGGTCTGAGGACGTCATCCTTAACCGCCCGAAGACATCATTTATGGTCCAACGGGAATTTGCATCATGTTTAAATTATGCACAATATATGCTTGTATTATTTATTTGCAGGTAATCCGGCGAGCAAACTTCCATCCCGGCAGGAGCTGTTCTGCTCCAGTTCTCCTAACCACCCCGTAAGCCGCTTATTCAATCAGTCCCAAATGTAGCGTCCGTTCTTGTAAGAAACTTCATCGGTATACTTCACCGATGACTCCTGAACTACATACGGCCTGATTTCTGTAAAACTAGGGATATGTAGGCAACTCAGAAGCCAGGGTGCGGCCTAAATCTCTCCAAATCGTTTCGCTCGGTCAAAATTGGCCATCATATCTTTACCCGACAACTCTTTCATCCTTCCCGGGTAAAGAGGGGCAGTTGTTGATGCCCAATTTTTCCTCAAACTATTTTAAAATTTTCATGTGTGCCTTCAAAATCACTTTTTTTATAACAACTGGTTTTTTTCCATGATTTTCCATATTTTATTAATTTCTTTTCCAATTTGTTCAGTACTTTATATTCAATAATTATTCATAAATTATATTATAAATAATTTCAAAATATTTCCTAGCTCAATATATCATTTTAATCCTATTAAGATTTAATTATTTCACAAAATAGCCAATTTGGCATTATTTAGCTATAATTACAACAATTTTTGCAGTTATAGCCTAAATGTACATTTTATACCATTTTTATTCAATAATTAGTCATTTTATATTTTAATATTAGTTAATTACTTTAATTTCAATTATTTATCATTAATTTACTTTTATATAATTATTAGCTATTTTTATTAATTATTTATCTATTTTTAACGAGTATTTAACTAATAGCCACCTTTTAATTTAGCCTAATCTACTCGGACCCCTGACCTAATTAATTAATCCAATAACCCAGCCCAAACCTAAATCTACCCGACCCAATATGGGTTTAATCCTGACCGTTGATCAAAATTGATCAACGGTCCAGATGACCCCTTCCTAAAATAAACCTAAAGACTACCCTTCCCTTCCTTCTCATTTTCCCCTCACCCTCCGCCGTCTCAACCCTCTCATCTATCTCATCTCCCTCATCTCTCTCATCTCTCTCTAAACGCTCCCTCTACTAAACCTAGCCCTCCGGTCATTGCTTTGCCGGTAACCATGGTGGTCTCACCACCTATCAGCCTTATGCCCCCCCTGAACGTGTGTCACTGCTTTGAGGACTTTAAGTGAACCAGAGGCGGTTCACTCACCTCTACGATATCATGCCATTTTTTCGGCAATCCATGGTCGTCCGAGTAAGATCTTCACACTTTCCGGTGGAAACCGATAAGACTTCGAGTTTTCTTCTTAATTTATGGGTTCTATTTGAAAACCCTAACTTTAAACCTTCCAATCCTTTTAGATCTGTAACATATCTATACGTATTCTGAAATTTTTCCATGTTTTCTTCAAAGATCTTCTCGTTTCCTAAAACGATTCTTCACTTTTTAAAACTAGGGTTTCAAAATCTTTTACAAAACAGTTTCTTTCTAATTTCTCAGCGTTATTTTATGATTTTATCATGTTTAAACGTTATTTGAGACTTTTTATTTTGTTTGAGTCGTTTTTGTTAAAAACCCCAAAATTTCCTGGGGTCAGCCTATGAGTTTGAGTTTATTTGCGATAATATTTACCTCTTCTAGCATGGCTACCTTGCTTTCGTTTCTGATTCTCTGTCGTCTCTGCCTAAACTATGATTGTCTACTGGTTACTTTAATTATCTTCTATTTTCTTATACGAATCCCTAATTTCGTGACTAGGGTTTTCTGATTTTTGCTTAGTTTCTATCAAATCGATACTGTTTTATCATTTTGAATCTTTGAAAAATTATGATTAGTGTTTTATTGGTTCTTACACTATATTCTTTACTGATTTTTAGTTTTCCTTAAAATTGTGAAATTTTCCTTTGAGAAATACTGAATATTCTGATTTCTAGTATTTCCTTATGTGTGTGATATTCTCCTTGATTGGTACTGATTCCATGTGATTAGGACCTCATTCGAGGATTCTCTTACTGATTTCCGGAATTAAACTGTGTCCTGCCTTATTCCTATGAATAAGGTTGTCAAATTGATTCACATATGCACTTTTCTTAATTAGGATATTCTGCATCTAGTCTTAATCACACGCCATGTACTTTTACTATACTCTTGCATATTCTTAAATCGTGCATAATGTTGTGAGCATTTAGAAATCCTACTTAGAATTCTGCATATGCATCATTCTGCATCCCTACCTGTGCATTAGATACCATGTTTTAGGATTTCATTCTTACTCGCTTAAATACACCTACTAATGCATGTAAAAGGTATAAAACAACTTCACTCAGTTTCTCTAAAACAACTGGCAACAATTCTGTGTTCTGAACAACCTAGAACAGCATGTGTAGGTAATAATTTGCAACAGTCCCTCTAACAATTCAGACAATTAGTATACAATGTCCCCCGCCTAGGCGAGCCTTAGGTGATTAAATTGCTAAAATTGGAAATCTGCCTCTTTGTTATTATCATTTAGATACCATGTTTTAGGATCTGAATCAAAAGACCTTAATTGTGTATGAGTCATGCTGTTTATGTGTACTATGTGTGGAGGTATACTTGAGCCTCCTTAATTGCTTTCCATGTTCTTCCCTTATGTGTAGTCCTACATGTTTTGTTATCTGTCGCCCTAGAATTTTTACCTTTAAAACCTGAGGGTCTGCCTAGAACCCCCTTTAGAATAGGAGTCCTAATTTCCTCCGGTATTGATAGGAAGAACGGGTAACAGCATGCAATAGAGGTCGAGACCAACACTCGATTTAGTTACTTTCACGGGGTGGGAAAGGGTAGAATATGGATATGATTACCGGTGTGCTAATACCACGTGTAGCCCCTCTTCGAGGAGTGATTACCGTGTATTGCATTGATATGATCCATATTATTATAAACCTAGGATATCTTTTATATGCTTAGATCGTAATCCTTTCAAAATCTAACCTTCTTTACTATTTTCAAACATCTGCATGCTTAAGACTTAAATCCCCTCTTTAAAAGAGCCTTTATTTGTTTGTTTGCTAAGCCGACAAATTCACAAAAGCTGTTTGGCTGGGAACCACACTTGTGGATCCTGAGGGGTGCCTAACACCTTCCACTTAGGATAATTTCAAGCCCTTACCCTGTTTCTGGTTAACAACGTAGTTGTAAATGAACCCCTTTGGTCTCAAAACCACAAAACCCTTTCCCGAAAGGAAAGAGTTGTCTCAACCGAATGTCATAAACCCGATCTCCGCGAGGAAAGAGGGAGCGCGACAATGACTTCTTTCCCCTTTGTATTATTGTTCATTCTATTGAGATGGTGTTTTAGCTTTATATACTAGTACTATTCGACAGTACTAACATCCCTTTTTGCCTGGGGGCTACATCTTTGAATGGATGTAGATGGTTCCATAGCAGACAGTGCTGATCGCAGCTAGTGGCGCATCCTCTTTTCAGCTGACTTGGTGAGCCCCACTTCATCTCGGGGTCCTGTATCTTTTTTTTCTCATGTACTTTGTATTTTGTGGTATAGTCGGAGCCTTGTGTCGGCATTTCCATATTACTCTTCAGTTGTACTTAGAGGCTCCATAGACAGGTTATGGGTGGTGGTCGATGTGGGGAGTCAAAACTAGAAATGATAGTATTTGGCAGACATATTTTTCATTATATCTGTTAAACATACAATATTTTAGAAATTATGAATGAAGTTTCTAAGTATAATGAAATGGATGTTGCTAATGAAATATTATTAGTGTTTGATTAATGGAGTATATCTCCTCTTTATTCATGGATGAGTGTGGGTATAAGAAAACTTATAGGCTTGCTCGGCTGGTTGACGCTGTTGAGCACCGGTTGCGCTCCCTGAATTTGGGGCGTGACATCTTTCCCCCTATTTTCTCTTCTACTGCTAAAATGTTATTAAAATCACCATCATATTGCCCATGGAGCTGTAATAATAGAGTCAAAACTCCTCAATACCCCCAAGATATTCTCTACCAACAAACTTTGACTCACCGCTGATACAAATTATTCTTTATTATCGGAATTGCTGATGATTCTACAAGTAACAATTTGATCTTCACTTGCATAGATAATACAATTCATATAAAAATCCCAAAAAACCCAAATTTTATTACTACAATTAGCATAACATCCTTGCATACCTAGAATTAGTTTGTAAGAATCAATTTTGGTCTTCTTCACAGTTCCTGAATGGCCACAAGGGAGACTCTGCGTTGTTTAATCATACTTTTAAGCCTTTCAGTAGAGGCTTGTGATTTCATACCCTTTATATTCCAGTTGAGGATTCTAATCAGCACCGGGATTAACAGAAGTTTTTTGGGAGTTCAATTTATGTTCTCTAGTAATAGGGGACTCTCTTATCTTGTGCCCAGTTTGTAAGGTTTCTTGTACGGAGGATCTTTCATCCTTTCATATCATTTTGGTCAGTATTAGTCTTCTGTTTACGAGAATGAGATCCTACCATATTTTGGCTCAAAATTTCTTCTTACTCTTCTGAGGATTCTTCTGAGGTATTATCACATTCATCATTAGTTTCCTCATTAGTCTCATTTCTGCTTCACTTCCTGAGAAATTTCCTCTATATCGTTGTTTTATTTTTGTTCCACTTCTTCCTCCCCTAATTTCTCAAAGCTATTCTGAGTAGTAATAGTTTTCTGACCTTGTTGATTTTGCAAATCACCTTGCTCATCTTTTTTATTTTGCTCATCGTATTTTTTTACTTTTTTGCTTTTAGCTTCTTGCCATTCTTGCCCAATTGAATCAACTTGTAGCTCACTTGTTTCATTATTCTTCGTGGTGTCCCTTGTAGCTAACTTTGATTCAACATTCCTTTTCCAAATTTCTCAATATATTCAGTACTGAGGTTGTTGTCATTTTAAGTGTCATCATTCTGATTATGCTTTGGAGTATCTTGATTGACCTCTTTAGATGCATCCCTAGCCTTTTTTCCCTTTGCATTTTCGTTCTTCTCCTCATTTCCTTCATTGGTGTCATTGTCCTTAATAACATCGGTAGTACTAATCTTTGTGATTGGCTCTGACTTTCTACATACTAGGAGCCCGTTTGGATTGGCTTATTTTAAGTGCTTTTAAGCCAAAATAGCTTTAATGCCATTTTGTAGTGTTTGGATAAAGTAAAAAGGTGCTTTTAAGCACTTGTTTTTAAGCTAAAATGACAACAACAAAAAAATCAAAAGCTAGAATTCCTAACTTATAGCTTTTGTCTTAAAAGTCACTTAAAACAAGCTCATCCAAACGTGCTCTAGGTTTGTTCAGAGTTCTACTCGCAATATCCAATTTTAGAGGGATTCCGGCATCAGCAACAATTTCTTTTACAAAAAACCAATTATGCATATGGAAAGGCAAACCTGGAAGTAAGGCCCATACCGGAGAAATAGGCAGATCTTCCTCAGGCTTGAAATTGGGTGTCCACCCCTGTAACCACATTTGAAGCCCTTCAATTTCAATCATTCTTTTACAGAGAATTACGTTATGATCTTCATCGTTTGTGAAGCTTAGAAACACATTAAAATTGTCATATACGCCTATCTTCACGCTTCCTTTAAGAGAGAATTTTTTCGAAAATCTAGATCTTATGATGTCGATTTGAGGTCTACTTTTCAAAAATCGGCCCACGATAGTTCATTTAAATTGAGACACCATAACAACATAATAATCTCTCGTCTTAAAGATGACTGCATGCATTCCATTGTGAGTTGTCATTCTAGCTTCGATGTACGTGTTGGGGTTCTTGGCGAAATTGGGTCGCAGAGGAACTTGAGCAATCAGTCAGAGTTGTGTCATATGAGCAGGGGAGGATTTTGGGGGCGGAAGGGGTTCACCCGAACCCCCTTCCCCGAAAAATTACACTGTATTTGTAAGTCAAATCTATTTTTTACCTTTATATATTAAGTTTTGAATCCCCTTGACACATCCCAAAATTATAGCTTAGTCAAGAGGGTTCAAAACTTGTATAAGGTCCTAGGTTCAATTCCCACTAGCTACAATCTATTTTTAACTTTTTTTTTTTTGAACTCTTTCGCGGAGATCCGGCCTCCGCCCCTGCATATGAGGATTTGTTCACCTCCGATTCTTTCCCAGAAAGACTCACCTTACTTGATGGGTTCGTGAATATTAATTACAGTCGCCGGCGGATCGCCGTCCGGCGAGCCCATGGAAGGGCGATGGAAATCCGAACGTTGAGATGGTAACGGTAGTATTGTATGGAGAGAAAATGTTAGAGAGAGAAATAAAATTGTACCCTAAGGGCTCGTTTGGTAGGATTTTCTTTTCGGCTACAACAGTTTGTTGAATTTTGTATAGTAACAATTTTTCTCTTTCTTTAATTTTTGTGTGGGCCAAACCAAAAAATGTATAGGCATTTTTACTATCACAAAATACATGGAGGAAAAAATTAAACAAACAAATATTCCCTCATTGAAAAGACAAATATTTGCTTGATTTAATTTCTGGTTTCCCATCTTCTTGATCTTCCTGATCTCCAAATGATAGAATGAGGATCTGGACAAACATGGTATGGAATTTTTGGTGGATTAACTTCTGGGAAACTGCATACATGACAAACAATTAAATAGTTAGGGTGGTTTTTGGTCATTTTTTTTATATTTATACATATTAGCAATTTAGTCCTCTTTACACAAAAAATGACTTTTGTATAGTATAGGTGAACGAATTGTAAATTACAAATGACAAAGTTACACGTTCCATGTTCTTTTAGATAAATATTATCCATATATGTTGTCAATTTGACAGGTAATAAACTCATTTAATTCTTGATACCTCTTGCCTGAAATGAAAATCCTATCCTTCACCACTTCTCTGAGCAGATATTATATTATTTTTCTTATTTATTCATGTTAACATCACAACTGGCAAAACATAGTCCATTAATAAGATGTCCATTTCATTAAAGAATCATAATGCTTAGTTCAAAACTTCAAATTCTTACCTCAGTGCATCAATTTCAATTTGTGAGAAGTCCATGTTTGTTGAACTATCTTGAAAAAAAATGGTTCTTGTCTTTGTGGCCACCGGCGTTGTTGGTTGTTTGATGGCTACTACTTTGCAATTCAAATTTCTTGAAATATGGTTGTGGATCATGGCCAACCTATTCAAGAAACAAAAAGGAACACTGGTTTTATTAGTTCCACTCTACTTGGTATCAGTGGCGAAGTCACATGATCACAAGGGTGGTCAACTGATTACCCTTCGTCAAAAAATTGCATTGTATATATAGGTAATATATTATGTTTTAGAGGTATATAACACATACCGAACACCCTTTGTCGAGAATTTGTTTCACTTCTTTCAAGTTTGAATACCCTTGAAAAAATTTCTAGCTTCACCATTGCTTGGTATTACCAAAATGTTATGTAGACGAAGCCTGAGGCCAAATTGTTGGTCTTTAAGCTTAGTTTAGCTTAATTTTAAGCTTGGTGTAGCTTAAAGAGAGTGAATGGAAAATGGTGGGAAAAGAAATGGAGGGAAGTGAAATTTTGAATTAGTGCACTTTGTCCCTCATTGGAAGAAGGAAAGAAAATCTATGTGTATATATAGAGAAGCTCTTCTTCTAGCTCTTAAAGAGTTGAGAAGAAGGCAAGCCTCGCGCCGTCGTCGTCGTTGCTCGCTCGGCTCGACTTCGGCTTCGGATTTGGTCAAAGATCGATTTGCAAAACATTTCCAGAAACAATACGAAATTGGCTATAAATATGCCTTGAATCCCAGAATTTTTACTTACTAAATTTTCTGATCTTATTCTTCTTCTTCTGCACAAAATATTCCAGTGTGTTTTACGACCATCAAGTGGTTCGCCGATCACCAGAGTTTTTGGTACTGATACGCTGGTGAGTTAAATCATTCTATCCTGGGAGGATATATTCCAAAACCTCGGGTACTTGAGGGGAATAATTTCCTTAAGGACACACTGTGTATTCAGTGGGCTCGGTTTATTCTTATACTATTTTCAGAAGAGAATTGACGTTCTAGTTCTACTAACTTTTCTGCTTTTGTATTTTCAGAAAGTTTATTGTTTTATTTATTTTACAGCAATACAGATTGAATAACAATTAGGATGCGTTCTACGAATCAACTGGACTCATTGCTTTCAACTCAAACTATATATACATATGCATACAACAGAGCACGCAGATCATGGATACTAGGGAATTAACCAATATATTCCATCAACCAACCTAGTTGATATTATGGAACACATGCTCACCACCTTAGATTATGTATAACACTAATATTTTTCAAATTAGATTCTTAAATATGTATGTTTGAACCCAAACTCAAGTGAGCACTTTGGCTTAGTGGAAACAGAGTGCACCTTTGCCTCGAAATTTTGGATATGCCTCTGAATATTAGCCTTGTGTTAGCATTGTCCATATAGACATAACAACTAGGTCAATGTAATACTCCATCTGTTTCAATCTATGTGAATTTATGTCCTTTTTAGTTCGTGCCAAAAAGAATAGTCACTTTCCCTATTTGGAAACAATTTACCTTTATGGAATGATTTATAGGCAGATAAAATCTTTGTGCCTCATTTTACACCACAAGTTCAAAAGTCTGCTCTTTTTTTTTAAACTCCGTGTTTAGTCAACTGGATTTACATAAATTGAAATGGAGAGAGTATCATTTATGAAACTTAATTCCACTTTCCTTAAAGAGTTGCGATCTTAAACTAGTTCTTTATGAAGAAGATATTCTGAGTTTCGTGCGAAAGACATGAAACATTAATTAACAGACAATAATAATGAGCACAAAAATTGCATTAACAACCATCTAATGGAAATGTGGCAGAGTAGAAACAGGGATGGCCAGTCTAGCACACAACATGAAATAGGAGCTCTATGACACGTTAATAATGAAATGACAAATCCTTATCCTAGTCAATATCTTTTAAGAGGATGAAGAACTAATTAGAGTTCAAGGTAGAATGTTCCATAAAATAATGCTAGTACCTGCCTGTGTGGATGTAACATGCTATGGTAGTTTCTTTTTGGTAACTATATTGTCTGAAACGGTTCGTGTGCATCTCAACTATTTTATCGATCTTTCAATTTACTATCTTCCACCGGCATAAGTATAAGCTATAACGTGCTATGGTACTTTGTCCTTACTCCTTAGTGATTTAAAATTGGTTGCTAATCCTTGCTAAGAACCTAGCTCGGGTAGATTGAAACATATAATCACAAGGTCCAATAAGATCAAATGAAAGTCTCAAACGTGATTCTCTGCTCAATATAGACCCCGGAGGCTAATTTACAACAAAAAGTGGCAGACTGGCAGTTGACCAACTATAGTTATGGGCCTTTGGTTTTAGGAACCTCCTACCTATTCTCAATTATATCCTGTCTATTTCAAGTTAGATGATGTATTTTTTTTAGTCCGCTTAAAAAAGAATAATATATTTTTAGGAAATAATTTAATTTTAAACTTTTTATTTTACCCTTAATGAAAGTTTTGTTTTCAACCACACAAATATCATGGTGCCACAAAGTTTTTATCTCTTAAGCTTCCAAGACCACAAGTTTTAAGAGTCTTCTTTTTTTTCATTAAACTACGCGCCGAGTCAAACTACTCATCTAAATTGAAACGGAAGAGAGTAGTATTGATGGATTTAATTACCGAATCTTTAGCTTAATCATTTGATCAACTATTGACAGAAGCTTGCAAAACGTAAAAGCAGATGAACGATGATGCTAAAAGTTATCTCAATCAAAAGAAAAGATAAATCTTTCTGAGGAAAATGAAGAATATTAAAACAGGAGGTTACAAAGTTAAAACAAGAAATTTAAGAGGACGTGAATTCTACCTGTAAAGAAAGCTCTGATCATGAAGTCCAGCAACAAGAGTAGAAGCACCAATTTCTCTAACCATTTCAGCAATCTTTTCACCATCTTGATCCCCTTGTGTTACCACAATTTCTGTCTTTGTCTGTAACACAACCCTTCTATCATATATTATATCAGTAACATAGACAAAAGGAAATAATAATTGTCACTATATTTAACCTCGAAAACAAAGAGTGACATACATTGAGAAATCTTTTGCAGATATCGTCATAGAAGGAGAGAGCCAATTGAAAACCTTTGAGACGTAAAAGCTTAACCTTTTTCTTGCTCCTTGATTTTGTGATAGGGAAAACATGTAAAAGGATGAGTATATCCCCATATCGTAAGAGATTGTGTAGAGTCCATTGGAGAGCAATTTTTGCTATTTCCAAATCTTCTACAACTATCACAATTTTCTTTACATCCATATTCAACCCCTCTAGTCTTCTCTCCAGATGATCAGAGGAATGTTTGTTTATTATATATGTGAAGAAATGGATATATACCTTCAATTGGAGGGAGAAAATAAGGAAATGGATAGTTTAGACTTGAGAGCAATATTAGATAGGTAGTTTATCTGCTAGTTTACGTGTCCGCCAGATCCCACTTAATGGGATTTTACTGGGTCGTTCTTGTTGTTTGCCTGTCCGCCACATTATAGGTATGGAACAGTAAAAGCAGGGAGGGCGAAGAAATTTTCTTTGCTTTTATTTTTAACTTTTCAGCAAAAACACAAAGAGACTCATTGACTTGGTCAACTTCCATTTGCCTGAATTACAAATATGGTTAAAATAATTATGAATATTATTTTCTCCCTTTAACTTTGCGAGAAAAAAAAAATGAAATTCCTATACAACTTTGGACAGTACATATTGTCATTTTCATAAGTCACATAGCAAAAACGTAAGTTGCTAATATTTAAATCGTCCTTCGGTGACAACAGATGAAAAAAAAAAGCTAATACCTAAATCAATTTTGTGACGCGTGATATAAAGGGAGGTATTTTTGTTTAAAAATGCATTTGCGTTATCAACTACTCCTTCACTGTTGTTTAAAGGAATCCTAATTGATTTGGTAAAGTTAGATACGCATAAACAGTTTCCAATAGTTTTAATTTGGTAAAATGTACGTGCTCTGACTTTGGTTCTTAAAAAGGAAAAATTTAGCTCAGAAGAATAACAAGATACGTAAAGACCCCAATTGTTTACCTTAATTTTTACAACACAAACTCTTCCACCACCGATCAAAGGTATTTTAAGCAAATACTTCGTTCACTTTTGACGTTGCACTTCCTTTAAGAGCAAATAAATGAAGTATGTATTTTATAATTTTACCAATAATAATTATAACATTTTCTAAAGTTTTGAGAAATGAATAGTTAATGATATGAGTATAACAGGAGGGAGTATGTATGATGTGTTCAAGTTCCATAATGCATGATTTAAGTACACACAGCCAATACAGTTTTATTACCAATTTAGTTACTCACAAAGAAAGTTCAGTCAACTAATTACACATCAATCTCTTTCTTTTTATTATTCTTTCTTTGTTCCACGTCTACCCATGACAAACGATGTAGTTAGCAATCACTTTGAGGAATTAGTGAGACAGATCAAGTATCTACAATATATTTATTACCAAAAAAAAATGTATCTACAATATATTCCTTTCTTCTAGATTCTTATCCCTAAAAAGAGGTGTATTCTCTTTGCTCTCCGGAAGGAGAAGCTAATAGAAGTTGTCACGGGTGTTCAAACCAAACCGGAAAATCGCACCAAATCGATTAAAAAATCCGACTATATTTTGATTTAACTTGATTTGGTATTAAGTAAAAAAAATTCGAACCAAACCGACGACATATAAATATATAATTTTATATATATTATTAAGACTTATATTGAATTTTCTTTAAAATATGTAGAAATATTTGGGATCCTCTCATGTGTTAACCTTGAAAAACGTATATTAACAAAAATTATTGTTAGTCCACTAAGAAAATAACTATCATATATTATTAAAAAAATTCTCCCATTAGAATATTTTAATAGATCATATGTTTGTCAAGTTTTTTAATATTTACTAAACATATATTCACTTGTCAAAACTTTATCTATAACTTTAACAAAGTGAGATTGGAATAATATTCATGTAACAAAAAAAAAAACCCGAAAACCCGACAAAACCGAACCAATCCAAACCGATATAGTTGGTTTGGTATTGATAAAAACCGAACCAATCCGGTCCATGTACACCCCTAATTGCTACAATCCAGAAGAAATACAACCGATTTTCAAAACGAAAATCGTCCCTATCTGGGGTTAAGTTCTTTGAGTTTACAAGATAAAATCAAGAAAATGCCCAAGGGTAAAGGAGATAAATTTAGCTGTCGGAACAGGATTCCGACATACGAGTAACTTAAAGGGAAGTATGGATAAATTAAGAACGGCACTAAACATACTATACTAGTACGACTACACTTTCGCGTTGACATGTCGTTTCTAAATAGGAACCTCGGCAGCTTTTTGCAACACATAAGATCACTTGATAGTTTTTTTTGAAGTATGTAACAAAGACGATACTCTCATCTACTTTTTACCACAAACGAAACACCATAGTTAATAATTAGCACCAATTCTAATAGGCACCTAGATTCCTTTGGTTTATAACCCAATCTACTGACTCGGGTTACACCAGCACTCCCTCATAAAAAACAATTCAACCTGTGATAAAATTGCAAAGAAAGTACCAGTACCTTTAACCCTCCATTGCGCCAAGCTCATTACCAAACATACCTCCTCGATTGTTTGTAACATACACAAGCTATTACTATCAGTTTCTGGAAATGTACCAATCGTTGCTGTCATCCAGAATCCTACTGCTGGTTTGCCTCTAGCTTACCACGGAATTAACACTGCCAAAAACAAGACTGTAAATTTTTTCATGTCCATGCTTTGTTATTCACAAAGTTCATGACAGATTTTATTCAAAGCACCTAACTGTTGCTACTAGTTTCTCCTAGTAAAGCAAAGGTGTTTATGCATCAGGTAACCAGTTGTGACTGATTACATACTCCTACAATCACCGGACTCCAAGTCTTACGATAGCTTATATTTTGCACCTCGGTGTTCAGCAGCAAACTCTACCCTTCTGTCCTTGTTTATTATACTAACAATAATGTCACGCTAAACCTGACTAAAAGTTTACTATTAACTAGATATTGCCAGGTGATGTCAACTATCTACCTCCTGAACATCATTGACAGGCACACACAGAAACTCATTTTAAGTGACACGACCCCAAACAGTCCTTCCTTGGCCGCGGCCACCACGTGCATTGTCATAGCCTCTTCCACGATATGAGCCTCGAGATGCCCCTGACATGCGAGCTCCCCGGCCACGACCCCGTTGGTTTTTATGAGTCTCACCAAATGTCTGGAAAACACATCAAGAAGTCTCTTCAGGAATCAAAATTAAAGAGAACTTCTAAAGGAACGGTCCCCCCCCCCTCCCCCCCTTTTTTTTTTTGAGATATGACAGAATCAAATTACCTCGGCATCTTTTTTCCTTTGTTCAGAAAACTTCACTTTTCCAGATTCACGATCAAGTGTATGACAGGAAAGAGAATCAAAGAAGTCGTCCTTACAATAAACAGGCTGTAAAATATAAAGTTAATAATAACAGCAAATTGACAGATACATGGAGAAAATTTTGGAAACGCGAACATATACTTTCCATCTGCTGCTTACCTTGTAATCATGTTTTGCATTTCCATCCCCAGCTTCATCCTGTGCATCACTGTCATCCATCTCTTTCCCATCCCCGATTCCATCATCTGATTCAGCTTTGTTACTTTTGCCTAGAAAATCCCATACCTCTTTCTTATTGAACCTTTCATTCATTGCCTCAAAATCGAACTCCTCGGAGAATCTTTTAACCAAACGGGAATTCTGGAAAAAAAAATAAAGTATGCTCTGAGTACAAATGTCAAGAGGCTTGCATCCTGCAGCTTGTATAAAAACAACCAACACGATTATCGTCACTCAACATTCCCCAAACTATTCAATACTCGAAACAAGTTTGACCTGTTGGAAATGAGATTTTATAGCTACATCAATAACCTTGTAAATTGTTATGCTCAAAAGATTTTGCATCCAAGGTAAGCAATTTTGTTATTGTAGAAAGCGATCAGTTCTTTTGATCTTGACCGGGTATGGAAAAGCTTCCTTTTTCAATTCCAGAAGTTACAGAGTTTGTGTAAAAGAAGCTGCAATAGGCTGCAATTCTAGGCTCGCTTTGCTTCTTCAAGCTCAGACCCTTCTTTCAAAAATAAAAAAACAACGCAAACGAGCAAGAAAACAAAGGCGCTAAGGCACAAAGGCTTTCGTGCAGCTGCTAGATGATTCTATTTCTAGTCAGCTAACTGAGAATCCAAAAGAGAAAATTGTTTTTCTAATTATTTCTCATTGGAACGATTTCTTGTGAGCCACGAAATTAATAATCCAAGTCGTAGGAACGAACCACAGAATGGAGAATCTCAAGCCAATAAGAACCAGGCGTACTGCTTGACTTGCTTTTCTTCTCTTATGATATTGATAAGTCGAGCCTTCACTCTTGCCTATACTAAGAGGTCAAGGATCGAGTGTCTGTACATAGTGGCATACTTCTGGGTAGGGGTGTAAATAGGTCAAAACCAAACCAATTGTGTCGAGTTATTAAATCTAAAGACCAAACCAAACCAATAAAAATCGAGTTTTTTAATCTCGGGTTTTCGGGTTTTTTCTTCGTAAAGTCTTCATAGCATAAAACGTAGAATTTATGCTCCAAATATTTCTTTAACCTAGTAAAGAAGAACCATATAAGGTATTTTTAGAAGAAAAAAACCATAAAATATGAGATGAGTCATGACATTGTACAAAAATATTCAACAAAGATAATAAAATTGCATAAAATAAATATTATTAATAAGCCATAATGAGGATGAACATAATCTAAAATTATTAATCTGTTAAAATAAGTACGACTAATAAGCACTATTATTTACTTGACTAAACACCAAAAAACAATAAGTTATACATTTTATCTAAACCATGAAAAAACTAAAAATAGATATCCAACACTATTGCCATTCTTAATACAATTATAGATTGAACGCCTTTTGTTAGCATTAGTATTGATTTGATTTTGGTTTGGGATTTATTTGAGTTACTAAAATTTATGGACTATAAAACTTATTGGAGCATTCAAAAATTATAAGTCCAAGCTTGAAATAATATGCTAAAAGATAAAACTATGAAAAAGTTTAAGAAATATTTATAAACGACGCTACAATATATTTTTATGTATTAAATATATTAAAAACTTATATACATGTAATGTCGAGTTGGTTTGGTTTCATTTTGACTTTTTTTAATTAAGACCAAACCAAACCAAACCAATTATGGTCGGTTTTTTTTCCCAACACCAAACCAAATCAAACCGAACCATAATCGGATTTTCTTTCTCGATTTGACTCGGATTATCCGTTTGGTACGGTTTGTCGGTTTCCTTTGTACACCCTGGGATATTTAACTTGAATGAGACATGGATTGTTATCTATTTCGAGTTCCATGTGACTAAAGTATGAATTGCCTATTAGTCATCAGATGACAAGGAAAAGAGTCTCGGTTGATAATGCAAACTTTACCATGATAAAAGAACTAGGAGGTACACAAAGTGTAATTGAACTAGTATATTTTGTACGAATCTAGCTACTAGGAATTGTCAAGGATGTCACATCCACGCAAGAATTTCAAAGAGATCAAGTGCTATAAAGAACAATTACCTTTGCTCTGCGTCCGCGAAATTGACCCCCCACATTGCAATGATTGAGTTGAGGAACACCATTTGGCTGGAACAATGTGGAATTAGTTAAATAATGGGGTAGGCCATAATATGAAGAATACAAATACTTGGAGTTTACACAATCAGAAAGGGAAAACTAAAATTTGGCATTCATCTGATGAAAGGGGATAGCAAACCACTAGTGGAAAGTCTTAGCAATACTGAATTTACCACAGAAAGAAGCAACTTTACAAAGCAGCATGGCAAAAACATGAAATGACCAGGACTATAAGAAGAAAAAAAGTTTAAAAAGCAATGAAAAACTAGCCAACTGGATTACCACTTGCCCTCTGCCCATGCCCATATTATTCTGACGAGAATGTAGAGCAGCTCCAACAAGCTGGAAGGACAAGAAGAAATCACTTCCTTTACTTTCTGGTTAAGAGCATATGACATAGTTCAATACTTACTTTAGCCACAAGTATAAAAGAGGGAAAAAAAAATGGATCACATGCTCTAAACTAATTAAAGTTACCCCATTTCCTCTTCCTGATGCATGCTTCCTATAACTTTGATGTGTATATACAGCAGCTCCTTTTGGCTGAAATAAATTACAACAAAGGAAAAAGGGCATATGTCAGAATCCACGCAGAAACCAAACTTCCCTTTTTTGGGCTTAGGGCCTTGCTGGGGCAGGGACAACAAATAAGGATTTTGTCTACCATCCATAGGGCACACAAAAAACTAAAAAGTGACTTATGTTACCGCATTTCCTCTGTGTGTGTGGCCTCTACTATTGTGATGAGTGGATAATGTGGCTTGATGTGCCTGAAGAGACATAAAACAGCCCACAAGGTAAATATCAACACTCCTAAAGAGGCTCAAACGAGAACAGAAACTACAAGATATGCAGAAAATTACCCCATCTCTTCCCCGAGCAAAGTGACTTCTATTGTGATGAGATGATGCAGATCCATGTAACTAGAGAGAGAAAAAGATGGTTGTCACGCACACAAAAAGAAAGAAAAATCAGATCTCCAAGTTGTTGTATCAGATAGTAAAATCATGAAATATAACACCAGACAACATGCGAAAAACAGGAACTAAGTAACGCTGCAAACAGAAAAAGAAGATGGAAGAAATAAATGCAACCAATAACAAAACAGTAATATTTTTTTTATCACAGAAGTTGTTTAGTAAGTAGGAAACAAAATACGATGATGATATCCATGTACATTTATTTAAAGGGTTCCCGCAAAAGTTTTTTCGAATTGGTAAATGTGGAAGTGCGCCTCGCACAAACATGATTAACCATATGATTCTCAGAACGTCAGTGGATGTTGGTTAAGGGTATCTTCATTTCTTTTTCCTTAATGAAGTTCAAAAGAAACTGCAACAACATCAAGCTGATTACTTTAAGGCTAAAGAATTAAATTACTCGATAACAAACAAGTGTAACCACGCACACAAACATCAAAAACAGAAAAGGGTATATAGTATCAAACAAGGAAACAGCAGGTTTCCAATTTTTATATGTAAAGCTAAAGCACCAGCTTAGTTGCCAAACATTAATGGGCACATCACAATATAGGAGAGCGAAGGAATGGAAGTGAGAAGTAAGGAGAGAGAGTGTCCATACTGTTTTAGTTGTAGATTTTGGTATTGACTCCACGGTTTCTTCTGTACTCCCCGAAGGCAGAGGTTCTGACGCTGATGCTTTAACAGTCTGTACATCATCGTTTGACGTTTCGAATAATTGAGGTGATGAGGAATCCTTCACTCCTGATAGCACCCCTGGTGACAAGAGAGATGATCTTGACAGATTGCTGAGAGATGCATCTTTTGTGTTTACATTAAATGACACAGTTTGCGAGATTGTGGAGAAAGAATCTGAAGTGCTAATGGTGGAACTTGGTTCTTTAGTTACTGGAGCCAGAATAGCATTGACATTAAGCTCTGCTTCCAGAGCAGACACCGTTATTGGGCCAGAATCCACTGCTACAGTTGGAAGAGCACGGAATGCATTATTTGGCATTGGAATAGATGACAAATTAAGAAACGGTTTAGCAGGCTGTCCAGCATTGGATTGCCCAGATGACGGCATTGGGGGGAGCAAATTTGGGGAAGCAGTACTAATAGGCAGCAGCAATGGGTGATGTTGTGCCGCCAAACTAGATCCTCCGGCTAGTGATGCATTCACATTTTGGTATTGTGCTTGCTGCTGAATGGGAAGGGATGCAACCAAACTCTGCGGTGGTGGAGGAAAACGTTGCTGTTGAAATTGAGAAACTCCTCCTGAGGACCCAACTAATCCAGGCCAATAATTAGGCACAGCAGGCCCATTGATATTTACAGGCGGAGGAGGAAGCGAGCCCCAAAGGCTAGAACTTGGTGGCGTCAAATTTGGGGCAAGATTCACCTGGAAAGGTGCAACAGGGAGTATGGACGGCGCACTGGTACTAACATCTGCTACTTGTGCAGTACCAGGAGATGTCATGCCCATGGTTGATGGTATGGGGTAAGGAAAATGAGACTGAACAATTAAAATAAATTAAAGTTAGTTAAATCTCTAAGATGCAACAGAATGATAATCCCTCATATTAAAAGCAACGTACCTGTATTATGGCAGGGTCATCAGGAACAACTGAAGTACTTTGAGGGGGTGGTGAGGATATAACCTGCAGATCCTGTGAGACGAGGGAAACGAGAAGCAGATACCCAGAATGAGTCCTTACTTAGAGCCGGAAAAAAACCCTTAGATGAATGGCTCCAACACTAATTCAGCTAAACTTCATCAGACATACTATACAACATCCGAGGAGAAGTCAAATGTAAGATCACTTCTCCAACTGAAAAGAGAAGCAATTAAGTTTTTGATCAATGACCCACAGCCCCCTTTTTCCCTCAACATTGCTTCTTTCTTATTACAAGCCATAAAATTGATAGTGCTTCATTTAAGAGTAGTGCAGAAACATCTTTGTAGTTGCTACTATTTCATGAGAACAAAATTAGTGTTAGATGAAACAATAGGAAATATATAGATTTTCACCAAGATCCATCTAGACGCTGTTAGATTTTTATGCCAAACCTTTAATACCAATCTCTAAACCCACTAGATCTGACAACCTGGAAGATTCATTGTTTAGTATTTTGAGGATTTACGGGAAAGAAAGAGGATGAGAAACCTGGGAACCTCCCGTGTCTTTTTTTGTTAAATAAAGTAACGGGATTGATTCATGAGCATGCAGTGGATGCGAATAGGTAAATCAAGGAATTCGCTCCTGTACAGTGGTATTTTAACTCCTAAATAAAATTCAACGAGCTAACAAGATCTATAAAATCTAGTGCCAATTCTTCCATTTCAGGGAAATAATTATTGCTGCGGCATGAGCTTAATAGTAAGTAAGAGTAATCGTACACGATCAGAAAATGCTTTATGGGTCTCAGCATTCTCATTGAGTGTCACTTTTTTCCAGAAATGCAAAACTTCAAAGTATACCTGGTAAGTACAAGGATAATAGTAGAATTTATATGTCTTTATCAGTGACAGACTCTTATCAATTTAGCCCGCTAGTCTTGAGCTTAGGCCACCCAACCAGACAGCTCATTAGCCCAGCCACAAAAGTTTCTGAAAATTTCAACCTGGCACTTCTTACAAGTCCCATTGGCAGCAAAGAAGCTGGAAATGAGTCTGACAGTTTTAATTGATGATCCAATCCAAAAGAAGAAGCATAATGATGCCGCCTATAATTTCCATTCAATAAATACCGTATTACCGTTTTAACTAATATCTTCATTTCTTTTTACTGGAGCAGCCAACAAAATGCTATTCAAACACCACATTACATAACTCCAATCTCCAAAGATAAATATTATTTTAAGGAACACGTGTCACATAGATTCACTCTCTGTGTAAGCTAAACAACTCAGCATGTCGAGAGAAAATCAGCCTACCACACCATTAAGCTGAAAGAGATGCTACTTGAGCTGAGCTTGGGCATCCTCACTGACGCTATTTTATTATTTGGGATACGAATTCCCACTATCGCACCTGTCATTTCTGCCTTATCCTACCCATGATCATAGAGGCTTTTAGCAACTAGAAACAGTTGGATGTGAAGAAATCACAAGTAGAATCAGCACGTTACGCAGTTACTCACAATTATCACATGCACTCCAATGATTAACCGCCAAAATGATTCTGGAAGAGTACAATAAAAAAAACAGGAACAACAATGTAAGACACTGTACAAGAAATAATTCAACAACTCTTGCATGGTAGCTATCTGTTGGCGTTGTGAAAAGCTCGAATGAAGAAACAAGAATGTCCGAATGGAAAGTTCCAATGAAAATCCCAGATGCAGTTTCTCTCATCTTCATTGTTGTAGAAAGAAAAAAGGTATGATAACCGAACATGTAAGCAAATTAATCACCAGAACAGCTGTAGGTCATCCAAAGTTTTTATGACAATGATCTAGTTCTAATAAAAACACCAAGCACACGAAAAGTAAGCAGGTAAAGTCAGAAGTAGAGCTCACCTTTATGTCACTACCTCGGAAGAAAATGTACTCGTAAATTTTGTCACTGGGAGAGATCTGAGGTCCATCCTGCTTTCGTCCTTCTGTCCCATACGATTTCACTGCAGCATACAGATGACTCATGTGCCAGAAATTTGTATAACAAGAAGCTAAGAGTTCAAGGTGAAACAAGTCAACTACACCACAAAATACCTAAACATTATCAATCTGGCCAAACAACTTAATAGTTGTCAACACAAAAAAAATTAAACAGAGGCAAGTCACAAAATTCAGGAGCTAGAAATTCATCAAATTGCTATGACACGAGGAGACAATAACCACAACATTCGCTCCTCATAAAAAGGGAAGAGCCTAATCTTAAACTACTAGTTGGGGAAGTAATTATTTGCTTCTGAACAAATTCTTCTTGAAATTCAACTCAGGCGGTCAGGCATTAATATCAACTGGAAGGTTGAAACTGGACACATGCATGTTCCCTTCTGTGTGCACTTACTCAAGAGAGCAGCTGATATTACGGTAATAAAAATTTACAAAGACTCAACTTCTAATAACTTCATTACGACGACAAAAAAAGGATGTTTGATTCACTGACATAATCCCAGACATCAAAATCTTGCAACATATCTATTCTTTGCATAAAACATGTCCTCACAAGTTGCATGTGCATGCATGAATCATTCAGAACTTCAGGGTTAAAAGAAACGAATTCTCAGATAGTTAACAGTGTTACACAAGTGTCCCTCGGTTCTTTGATTTTCCATTTAACCTGGGGCTACCAAACCATCATAACCACTGCCTAAACGACTTTTTCCTTTTTACCATTGGGTGTTGAAATAGACAACTCATTGCAGCTTTAATGTCAATTTTCTTATAAAACACCTCACCCCAAAACGGCGTTCAATAGAATACAATATGCATAAGATAGATTGGACTAGGTATAAGTCAATGAAGATATATACATAAAGAAGCTTCAGTTGATAATTCCCAGCATCTCTCTATCCATTAATTTTTTATGTTGGGAGTTTCTCTACAATTTAGTAAGGAAAGTCTCTTATGAATAGATGTTCTTTCCTAAGTAAGAAAAAACATTCATGTCCTAAATACCTTCTTTTTATGGAAAATTTAAGTCAAACAATTTCTCAGAAAAAAATAGAGGTAACTGCAGGGTTTTCACATTGACATTATCAACAGAAATCAAAATCTGAAAACCCTGCAGTTTGAAACATGTATAATTCAATTCTCATTCTATACAACACGCAAACGATTCCTAATTTTTGTCTTTGCTCTCCTAAAATTCTGATAGCAGAAACATGTTCCCATTCACAAACTAACAATGATATATATATATAAAAAAAAAAAAAATTATTTCCAACCGGAGAACACAGAGTGATCAAAACAGAAACAATATCATAAAAAAGGATTAACAGAAGTGTATACCGTTGCGAAGGCCGATGGTGGATTCTAGAGCATCGAGATGGAAGAGAAATCCTTCATAACGAATATCAGACTTTGTAATCAAGCAAATGAGACTCCCAATGTAGGAGTCGGCTGCCTTAGAGGCCGCCGTTGCCATTGCCCAAATCGGTGCTGTGTTTTTCTGAAACTGAAACCCTAATGAATCAGTGCTAACAAATTTATAGAGCGGAAGAAGCAAAAACAGACGATAAATTACGATAATCTGAAGGAAGAAGAATCCATAAGAAACCGCTTCTGGTTTTTGATGTCACCTGTCAAGAGTTGAGGCCCGACGCTGGCTTTCTTCTTTCTTTTCTGCCTAGTGTAAACAGTAGAGCTAATCACACGAGAAGTGTTATTTCCCTTTCCCTTTAATACCTTTTTCTTTTGCTTGTGCTTCCTCATTAAGAATACTCCATAATTAAAGTTTCCCATGTGCCTTGCCTCCTTAATGAGTTTATCCCATACTAATTACTTGAGTAAATTGATAAATTTTGCATAATGAATAATTTGCAAAAAAAAAAAAAAAAAAAATTAAAGATAATATGTAATTCCTGTGAACAAAAATAAGATGAAAATCCTGTGATTTAATATGATTTAGTTCGTGAACAAGTTGTATAAAATTGTATTGTATAATTTAATTTAATTTGCGAGCAATATATACATGAATTATATAACTACATTATTGAAATTACAAAAAAATGAATAGTAAATTTACAGATATTTAGTTTTATGCAGCTTTAGTTTACTACTACATAAATGATAGCTTGACGAATTAATGTTATTCTTAAGTGGACGAAAAAATAACAATTCTTGTTTTTAGAATTTAAATATATTTATTTGATAACTGCATATCACAACATTAAAAAATAATAAATCTCTTAACATGAACCAAAAGTAAAGATGTTATGGTTACAACACAAGTATCCACTAGTTCATTCAAGTAATTATAGGATTTGATGAATGTTAAGTCATATATGATAGATTAGAATTAAGAATGGCAAGTTACTTATTTGGTTGGTCTGCAAAAATAATTATATTTGCTAATTAAATCTATGCTATATTAAAAATTCGAAGGCCCATAGCGACATGTTATTCATTTTTTTTGTCCTTTAAAATAGAGTTCTGATCGCGTCCAACTATGTCTCCTAATATGTCTAGCGGTCACTGCAAATATAATCCGACCTAAGAGTCCGGAGTCGATTCTACAGAGAATTAAGGTTTAGCTACAACTGTTTACCATCACTAAAAAGACAAGCTCGAACAATTCCTAAGTTATAAAGATTCTTATGTCTAACTAAGTAACTAACAACTTAAAGTAGTAAATTAACATCTAGATATACTAAGGGTTGGAGACAAGATTAAGGAGGTTTAGAGTTTTGATTTCCCCAATTGTCGGAATCCTTCCCGCTACATTTCCTATAATATTGCCTAAATATTCTCTACCGATTGTGAGTACTTCGGGAGTCGCGTGTTCAACGGCGCTGAAGTAACCCATGCTATACTCCTAGGAAGAGCTCAAACGACTTTGAGCAAGAGGGTACCTGTACGAAACCGACACAGGTGGGTAGGTAGAGAATACCTAGGGACGCGAGACAACTCTCTCTAAGGAACTTGGCAAAATAGCCCCGTAACTTCGGGAGAAGGGGTGCCTCCTCACAAAGGGGGTCGCAGTGACCAGGTCCGGGTGAGTGTTTACCAAAAATACAGGTCTCCGCAAAGTCGTAAGACCATGTATGGGGGCTGACGCCTGCCCAGTGCCGGAAGGTCAAGGAAGTTGGTGACTTGATGACAGGGGAGTCGGCGACCGAAGCCCCGATGAACGGTGGTCGTACCTACAACAGTCCTAAGGTAGCGAAATTCCTTGTCGGGTAAGTTCCGACCCGCACGAAAGGCATAACGATCTGGGCACTGTCTCAGAGAGAGGCTCGGGGAAATAGACAAGTATGTGAAGATGTGGATTCTCTTCCAAGCAACTACCATAATTTTCTAGACGTATTCTTTCGAACTACGCTAGCTGGCACTAGTTCACGGCTCACTAAGATCACACCACGATTTTGTTATCCCTAATCACCAAACTAACAACGTGTAAGGCGAGTAATATACTAAAAATATAGCATTATGGCCCAATATCAAGTTCACACTGGGAAAAATAGTCATTCTAATTAATTCCCTAATATTTACGAATAGTCATTTAATTATTTCCCTAATATCTAGAAAATGTCATTTAATTTTTGTAACAACCCGACTGGTCGTTTTGAGTGTTTGCACTTCGCTCGGTGATATATAACTAAATTTTGTGTTTCGAATCCTTTAGAACTTCATTCTAGCCTTCCTCAAATTGTTGTGGGCGGTTCGAATATTGACTCCGGAGGTTATATGCTAAAAAAACTAATAAAAATAAGAATTTTTGCCTAAAAGTAAATTTTAGTTGACTTCGATTAACGTTTTGAGTAAACAGACCCGGACCCGTATTTTGACGGTCCCGGTGTGTCTGTATTGAAATAAGCGATATGGGTGTATACCCGGAATCGAATTCCGAGGTCCCTAGCTTGAGTTACGAATTTTTATTGAAAAATTAAGAGTCTGGAAAATCTATTATTTTTAAGAATTGATTGAATTTTTGGCATTGTTGATATTGGGTCTGTATTTTCGTTTCGGAGCCCGGTACAGGTCTAATATAATATTTTTGAATTATCTGTGAAATTTGGTGGGAAATGGATTCAGTTTACCGTGATTCAGACGTCCGCTGGTAAAAATAGAGATTTCAAATCTTTCTTGAAAATTTCATTTGATTTGGTGTTCAATTCATAGTTCTAGGTCTTATTTTGGCGATTTGATCGCGCGAACAAGTTCGTATGATATTTTTAGGCTAGTGTGCACTTTTGGTTTGGAGTCCCGATGGGCTTGGGTGTATTTTTGGATCATTGGTTGCGAGACTAGTACAATTAAGAAATTTAGGAGTTTGACCATGGTCAATATCGGGTTAAGACGACCTCTTTTCAGTATTTTGAGCGCGCAAGCAGGTCTGTAGTGTGTTTTATAATTGAAATTCATATATGGTTTGTGTCCAGGAGGTTCCGGATGAGCTTCGGGGTGATTTCGGATCATTTCAGAGAAGTTTGGGTTTGGCTGGCTTCAGGTGCGACACTGTTCATTCGCAATTGCGAACCTTTTATGGCAATTGTGAAAATATTGTTCATCTGCAATTGCGAACCTTTTATGAAAATTGCGAAAGCATTGTTCATCCGCAATTGGGAACCTTTTATGGCAATTGCGGAAACACTGTTCATCCGCAATTGCGAACCATTTATGGCAATTGCGAAAACACTGTTCATTCGCAAATGTGAAGTTTTCTTCGCATATGCGATACTGCAGCTGAACAAAAGATGATTATTTCTAAAATTTTCAAAACCTAAACCACAAGAGGCGATTTTCCAAAGAACTTTTCTTTCCCAAGTCATTGGTAAGTGATCTTAAACTAATTTCTTTCAATCTTTCACTACTTTTTCATAAGATTCAATCAAAAATCTAAGGTTTTCATGGTGAAATTGGGGGTTTTGGGTAGAAACTAGGGATTTGATAAATTGGGGTTTAGACCTCAAATTGCGGTCAGATTCCAAAATCAATTATAAATCCAGGCCGGGGGTGAATGGGTAATCTGGTTTTGGTCCGAATTTTGGGTCTCGACCAAGCGAACTCGGGTGTTGACTTTTGTTGACTTTTTAGAAATTGAATAAAAATCACAACTTTATTAATTGAAATTATTTTCTCTTGCATTGTGTGATGTATTCAAGTCGTCATTGGCTAGATTGAGTCGAGCAGAGGCGAATTTGTAGAGGAAAAGGCTAAGTTGAGTGTAGAGTTAGCCGAATCGAGGTAAGTATTTTGCCTAACTTTGTTGAGGAAATTTTTACTCCTATTTGTCATTGTTTGCTACATACGGGGGTGATACATATATGAGGTGACGAACGTATATGTATGTGTCGGGGTTAATCATGCTCGGGGATAGATGATGTTATAAGTGTGTCTTGTAGAATTACATAACTTCCTTGCTTCATGCCTCACTTGATTTACAGATATTAAGAACGTAGTATAAAGTGTTAGAAATAAAGACCTAGCCTAATATAACTTGATCAAATTTGATAGAATTCTGAGAATACATTGATGTTCCTAGTTTGGTCATCTCTATGCGTAATCAGTAATGCATTGCGACGACTGATATTTTGAAATGTTGGATTCTATACTTGTGTTGCTGGTAAATTGTGCGATTTGTGGAAGTACTTGAATTATACGACCCTTGAGGGTTTATTGAGTCATTGTTGGCTTAGAAATGCAGCGATTGAAAATTTGTTGGAATATTCGTTTGAACACTCTCCTCGGTGTTATTTGTATTTCCTGCCTTGCCATTTTATTAAAATTCATATGCTTGGTGAGGAAGAGTGTAAAGCACGAAGGGTGATACCGTGCCATTGTTTATATTCATTATCATGTGAGGAAGAGTGTAAAGCACGAAGGGTGATGTCGTGCCATATTATTGAAAGTAAAAGCACGAAGGGTGATGTCGTGCCATATTATTGAGAGTAAAAGCACGAAAGGTGATGTCGTACCATCTTATTCAGAGTAAAAACATGAAGGGTGATATCGTGTCATGTTATTTGTGAGTAAAAGCACGAAGAGTGATGTCGTGCCATTGCAATTATACTGTTATACTTTTGTATCATTGCGAGTTCATGGCACGGTGGTTGTTTCCGTGCACGTGAGGACAAGGATATGCATTATGTTATAATATTCTTTTCTTGCAGATATCTTCATGTCTTACGTTGAATTGTTGATGTCGTATTTATGGTTCTTATGTGTGACATGTCGTCACTGTTCTGTCCTTATTCTCTATCTCAAGCTCTGTTGTGTTGCCTATGCCTTCTATTTGTTTAACTTGTAAATATCATACTTACTTCCTGTTGTTATGATTGCATCTGTGTCATATATGTTTTGTTGCACTTAGGTACGAATCTTCTTCCATGCTGGTCATTCATGCTCTACTTGTTGCATTATCAAGAACATGCACCCCTCTCCCCGTCTCTTGTTTGTTATATCTATCTTCACGCCTCCATCATGCTAATTGGTTGGAGTTATAACCCATTTTTCCTAATTGTTGTCATTACCTCTATGCTCTCTGTTTAGTCTGTTACTGATGCTCTCTTGTACATTATCGTTCATTATTACTGCTTGTGTATTTCTTTCCTTGTCATTTATATTATCGATATTTCTATCATTTGGTTGGTCCTCTTTTATGCATATATGGTGAGGATGAGATAAATGCACGAGTGGTGTTACCGTGCCGTTAGATTTGATGTCTTGAGTACTTCTCTCACACTATGAAAGTTTTGAGGTGATTTATTATGGTTCATGTGTTTTCATTCTAAGGAAAGGATTGGTTGAAATGCTGGAAATTGTTGAATTGTGATTCTGTCTGATACTCTATTATTGCCCTGTACAGTCGTGTCATGTACTTTATTCTATTATACTGTGGTATTGTTCTATTTCTAGTTTACATTACAGTGTTTACCAATAAGCATCTTTTAACTAAAAAGCCTCGTCACTACTTCGATGAGGTTATACAAGATACTTACCAGTACATGGGGTCGGTTGTACTGATACTGCACTTACGCACACTCTGTGCAGACTATTGGAGCGGAGCTGCTGAAGATGTTCGTGTATTCTGGATAGAAGTTGTCACTTGTCCTTGGTAGTTTTAGACATTATTAATCTATTATGTAGTTTTCAAACAGATCTTGTGATTTTTTTTGTATTTACTTTGTAAATTCTAAATCCTAGAAGCTCATGATTCGTACTACCAGTTCTTGGATAAATTTGTAAAAGTTCAGATAAAATTCTATTTTAATCTCCTATAAGTTCATTTAGTTTGTATCTTTTGTTAATTGGCTTACCTAGCGGGTCAAGTTAGGTTACATCATGACCTGTGATTTTTGAGCCGTGACAAGGTGGTATCAGAGCACTAGGTGCAGGTTCTACGAGTCATGAACAAGTGTCTAGTAGAGTCATGCGGATCGGTATGATGACGTCCATACCTATTTTCGGGAGGCTACGGGGCATTTAGGAAAAATTTCCTTTCTTCTTTTCTCATCGTGCGACCTTGTTTCAACTTGAAATCTACGACTTTGACTCTTCTCAGTCGCTCATATGTGATGGGATGCGCTAGTATTCACTATGTGCCGACGATCAGTGATGCTGCAGATAGATTACAAATTGTTTCCTAACCTCAGAAGCAGATGCAATGTTAAATCTTCTAGTCGTTCAGTTGTGGTTTGAGGCGGGTTCATATGTTTGGTTGGTAAGCAAAGGTTTGGGAAGATTGGTTAATGTCCAGGCTATTGTGATTAAGGTGGGTTCATGGCAAGGTGTCAATTTGAGTAAAACCGGTGGGCCATCTCCTGCCTGATGAGTTTGGATCGTGTGTGTCGTATGATATTTTCCTTCGGTAGAGTGCATATGTCATCATTTCAGAGCATTTGGGGAAGTGTTTTTGACCACTGAAATGATGGGTAAGCGCTTGGCAGAGTCTTCGGGGTGTTCTATGACCAGCGTTGCATGAGTTCTGAAGTATTCAGCTAAATAGTCGTCCGAGATCGGGGCTTGTTGTGAAGATATGGTACCTTGGATTGCTGAAGGGGTGTTCTATGGCTTCGAGATAAGTGGTGGAGTCTGCTAATGACGATCGGATTGTAGGATCATGGGCCGTATCAGTTTCCAGACAAAGATTGCTTGGTTATTCCTTTGATTGGGCTTATGCGGGTGAAGCACGGGTTGCTCGACGCGTATTAGCTGTGTATTGAAGATCAGAGTATGATGGGTGGTTATCGAGAAGGTTCTAGCGAGTTCCAGGTCTTATGTAGCCTTTAAGGACTTATTAAATTTGTCTACAGGCAGGCTTGAAAACGGTAGCTAATGGTAACCGCATCTGCGATATTTCCTTGTCAAGAAAGGTCTACATGTCATTGTTGAAGTGATGCAACAAATGGCTTCGGGTCCCCAAGAAGTTCCCTTAGGGCGGTCATATCGGATTGAGTTACTTTCGGGTTGGCAGTCTGCGTGACTCGGTTGAGTTAGAGGCGAATGGTTCTGATTACTCGATTATGTGTTACTGAGTTCCGAAGAACTTATCATGGTTATGACCACGGTCGGAGTTGATGTTTTCTACGGGTATTGGAGCTATATTGTTGATGGTTCAGAGTTGACTATGAGACGATCGTAGTGTTGCGAGTTAGCATATTAGAGGCGATGTGTCGTAGGTTGAAAAACTGCATGTACAAGGTTGCAGTTAGTTTTGGAGGGAAGGATATGAGTTCTTAATGGCAAGGATGATTTCGGGTGTTTAAGATTTTGCTGGCACTATGTGTTTTCACCGGAGCGTCTGTTGGCAGGTACATTGTGTTTTGACTTATGGGTGCATTTCTCTAATACGATGTAGTATGAGTTACATGTCAACCATCTGAGTCGCGGTGTTGAAAATGGGGATGAAGATTCTGGTATTCTTGAGGTTCAGAGACCAGATGTTCTCGTTGGAAGACTATTCCTTGATTGCGAGTTGTGAAGAAATGTTGAGGATTGGATGATTGATAGTAGGTGTTACAGAAAGATTGCTACGGGCCTTTGGAGGGTTAATTACATGTTGGGAGGATGATCAAAAATTGGTTTGGGAGTTGCTTTTGAGCCTAATGAGAATGTGTATTCTGTATCGGATCAGACTTGTTTGTTTTTGCGAAATGTGTATTCTATATCGGATCGGACTTGTTTGTTTTTGCAAAATGTGTATTCTGTATCAGATCAGACTTGTTTGTTTTTGCGCAGTTGTTATCACATGTATATCATCGAGCGAAATAGATTTTATTCGCGCCTTGGTTTATGTTAGATGTTTCTCTCTTATACTATGACGGGTTGTGAGGGTTACATGGTTCTTCGCGCGCATATTGTGATTCAGTTTAGGCCTCATGGAATAATGGACGAGATAGCCTTTGTGATATTGATTTGCTTATTGTATCATAGTTGTTCTTGTCTTTCTCGGTATTGTTTGGTCCTAATGATTTTCCCCACAATTATATTTTGTGCACTCTGTTGTGCTTGATGTTGACGCACATGTGATCAGTGAGTTCGAGTATTATGGCTCGATCTTTACCCTATGTGGATTGATATAATGGGATCGGGTTTCACGCCGTAATGGTACAGTGATGAAATGTGATTCCTTATTCCTGTTTTGTGTATTTTGCTTTCACCTTGTTAGAAAAGTTCATAGTGAAGTGCTAAAATTTCACTGTCTGTTTAGCTTATTCAGTAGTCTTATTATTTATCTTTCTCTGGTATCTGTCATGTCCGTGTTATTACTTGTTAGTGTACGGAACCAGGTTGCGTGTGGCTCCATATGATTATCGTTGATGCTTATCAGGGTGTCTGATTGTATTGGCTGAGATGAGGTTTCTAGACCTGAGATTTACGTTATTGTATTGGGACGATGAAGGTTTGAAAGAATAACACTCTGATTTGTTGAGTATTGGGGGAATGACCATGGCCAGGCGAGTGAGCTTCTTAGTTTATTGACCAGATGAGTGGTTAAGCGGTTATGCGCGTTCCTTTCACCACCGGAGGGGTATGAAGGTTTTGAAACGAGGTTCTAATCGATATGAGATTCGCTATCGGGGCACCGGATTTGTTCTTGGGCCGTGATGGTGGTCAGCAGTTCCTAATATGATTATTGAAGTGATGGGGTACGTCGTGTGATTACATCTTGGGTTATGGTCATGATTTGATACAACTGGTTCATACTTGTACTTTGTGTAGATATGGGATTCAGGTCTTGTAATGAATACTGGATTATAAAATGGGGTTCTAAGGTTTAAGGACTAAGGTTGAAACATGGATCTCTAATGGTGTGTGTTGGTGGGCTTATGTGGATCAAGATGACGTGGGATCACCCCTGGGTTTGTGCTTAGTGAGGTTACACCGTGATTTAATAGCTTTGGGAAGACTTCTGGCACGTTCGTCCTAAGTGGTGGAGGATGTAACAACCCGACTGGTCGTTTTGAGTATTTGCACTTCGCTCGGTGATTTAGAAGCAAACTTTGTGTTTCGAAGCCTTTAAAGCCTCATTTTAGCCTTCCTCGAATTGCGTGCACGGTCCGAATTTTGACTCGGGAGGCTTATATGCTAAAAAAACTAATAAAAAAAAATTTGACTAAAAAGTAAATTTTAGTTGATTTCAGTTAACGTTTTGAGTAAACAGACCCGGATCCGTGTTTTGACGGTCCCGATGGGTCCGTATTGATATATGGGATCTGGGCGTATACGCGAAATCGAATTATGAGGTCCCTAGCTTGAGTTATGAATTTTTATTGAAAAATTAAAAGTTGGAAAAATCTATTATTTTTAAGAATTGATTGAATTTTTAGCATTGTTGATACCGGGTCTGTATTTTCGTTTCGGAGCCCGGTACATGTCTAATATAATATTTTTGAATTATCTGTGAAATTTGGTGGGAAATGGAGTCAGTTTACCGTGATTCGGACGTCCGGTGGTAAAAATAGAGATTTCAAAGCTTTCTTGAAAATTTCATTTGATTTGGTGTTCAATTCATAGTTTTAGGTCTTATTTTGGCGATTTGATCGCGCGAGCAAGTTCGTATGATATTTTTAGACTAGTGTGCACTTTTGGTTTGGCGTCCCGATGGGCTTGGGTGTATTTTTGGATCATTGGTTGCGAGACTAGTACAATTAAGAAATTTAGGAGTTTGACCATGGTCAATATCGGGTTAAGATGACCTCTTTTCAGTATTTTGAGCGTGCAAGCAGGTCCGTAGAGTGTTTTATAATTGAAATTCATATATGGTTTTGTGTCCAGGAGGTTCCGAATGAGCTTCGGGGTGGTTTCAGATCATTTTGGAGAAGTTTGGGTTTTGCTGGTTTCTGGTGCAACACTGTTCATTTGCAATTGCGAACCTTTTATGGCAATTGTGAAAACACTGTTCATCTGCAATTGTGAACCTTTTATGGAAATTGCGAAAGCACTGTTCATCCGCAATTGCGAACCTTTTATGGCAATTGCGGAAACATTGTTCATCCGCAATTGCGAACCATTTATGACAATTGCGAAAACACTGTTCATTCGCAAATGTGAAGTTCTCTTCATAAACGCGATACCTGCAGCTGAACAATAGTGACTTAGACGGGATTTTTGATTTATTTCCCAAATTTTCAAAACCTAAACCACAAGAGGCGATTTTCCAAAGAACTTTTCTTCCCCAAATCATTGGTAAGTGATCTTAAACTAATTTCTTTCAATCTTTCACTACTTTTTCATAAGATTTAACCAAAAATCTAAGGTTTTCATGGTGAAATTGGGGGTCTTGGGGTAGAAACTAGGGATTTGATAAATTGGGATTTAGACCTCAACTTGAGGTCGGATACCCAAACCAATTATAAATCTGGGCTCGGGGGTGAATGGGTAATCGGGTTTTGGTCCGAATTTTGGGTTTGGACCAAGCGGACCCGGGTGTTGACTTTTGTTGACTTTTTAGAAATTGAATAAAAATCACAGCTATATTAATTGAAATTATTTTCTCTTGCATTGTGTGATGTATTCAAGTCGTCATTGGCTAGATTGTGTCGAGCGGAGGCGAATTTGTAGAGGAAAAGGCTAAGTTGAGTGTTGAGTTAGTCGAATCGAGGTAAGTGTTTTGCCTAACTTTGTTGAGAAATTTTTTTCTCTTATTTGTCATTGTTTGCTACATGCCGTGTGATACATATATGAAGTGACGAGAGTATATGTATGTGATGGGGTTAATCATGCTCGGGGGTAGATGATGTTATAATTGTGTCTTATAGAATTACGTAACTTCCTTGCTTCATGCCTCGCTTTATTTACAAATATTAAGAACGTAGTATAAAATGATAGAAATAAAGACCTAGCCTAATATAACTTGATCAAATTTGATAGAATTCTGAGAATACATTGATGTGTCTAGATTGTCATCTCTATACGTAATCACTACTACATTGCTACGCCTGATATTTTTAAATGTTGGATTCTATACTTGTGTTGCTGATAAATTGTGAGATTTATGAAAGTACTTGAATTATACGGCCCTTGAGGGTTTATTGAATCATTGTTGGATTAGAAATTTCGTGGTTGAGAATTGGTTGGAATATTCGTTTGAACACTCTCCTCGATGTTATTTATATTTTATGCCTTTCCATTTTATTGAAATTCATATTCTTGGAGAGGAAGAGTGTAAAGCACGAAGGGTGATGTTGTGCCATTGTTTATATTCATTATCATGTGAGGAAGAGTGTAAAGCATAAAGGGTGATGTCGTGCCATACTATTGAGAGTAAAAGCACGAAGGGTGATGTCATGCCATATCATTGAGAGTAAAAGCACGAAGGGTGATGTCGTACCATATTATTGAGAGTAAAAGCACAAATGGTGATGCCGTGCCATGTTATTTGTGAGTAACATCACGAAAATTTATGTCGTGCCATTGCGTTTATACTGTTATACTTTTGTATTATTGCGAGTTCATAGCACGATGGGTGTGTCCGTGCAAGTGAGAATGAGGGACATGCATTATGTTATAATATTCTTTTTTTTTGCAGATATCTTCATGTTTTACCTTGAATTGTTGTTGTCGTATTTATGGTTCTTATGTGTGACCTGTCGTCCCTGTTCTGTCCTTATTCTCTATCTCAAGCGTTGTTGTGTTGCCTATACCTTCTATTTGTTTAACTTGTAAACACCATACTTACTTCATGCTGTTATGATTGCATCCGTGTCATATCTGTTTTGTTGCACTTAGGTACGAGTCTTCTTCCATGTTGGTCATTCATGCTCTACTTGTTTCATTATCAAGAACATGCACCCCTTTCCCCTTCTCTTTTTTGTTAAATCTATCTTCACGCCTCCATCATGCTAGTTGGTTGGAGTTATAACCCCTTTTTCGTAATTGTTGTCATTACCTCTATGCTCTTTGTTTAGTCTGTTACTGATGCTCTTTTGTACATTCTCGTTCATTATTATTGCTTGTGTATTTCCTTCCTTGTCATTTATATTAATCGGTATTTCTATCATTTGGTTGGTACTCTTTTACGCATATATGGTGAGGATGAGATAAATGCACGAAGGGTGTTGTCGTGTTGTTAGATTTGATGTCTTGAGTACTTCTCTCGCACTATGAAAGTCTTGAGGTGATTTACTGTGGTTCATGGGTTTTCGTTCTAAGGAAAGGATTGGTCGAGATGTTGGAAACTGTTGAATTGTGATTATGTCTGGTACTCTATTATTGCCCTGTACAGTCGTGTCGTGTATTCTATTATATTATATTGGGGTATTGTTCTATTGCTAGTTACATTACATTGTTTATCAATAAGCATCTTTTAGCTAAAAAGTCTCGTCATTACTTCGATGAGGTTAGACAAGATAATTACCAGTACATGGGGTCGGTTGTACTAATACTGCACTTCTGCACACTCTGTACAAACTATTGGAGCGGAGCTGCTGAAGAAGTCGGGAGCTGACCCTGAAGATATTCGTGTATTATTAATCTATTCATGTAGTTTTCAAATAGACCTTGTGATTTTTTTTTTATTTGCTTTGTAAATTCTAAATCCTAGAAGCTCATGATTCGTACTACCAGTTCTTGGGTAAATTTGTAAAAGTTTAGATAAAATCCTATTTTAATCTCCTATAAGTACATTTGGTTTGTATCTTTTGTTAATTGGCTTACCTAGCGGGTCAAGTTAGGTGCCATCATGACCTGTGATTTTTGTGTCGTAAAAATTTTACTAGAATTTTTTCCGTATTTAAAATATATAAGAACTCGTAATATTTAGGAATTTAAAAATAATAAAGTTTTACCTTATTAAATTTTTCTCCTTGTTGAAATTAACATACTTTTCATATTGAGATAATGAATTATATTCTTTGATGGGAGCGGAACTCAATTGAGGGACAAAGAGTTGGTTTATTATTTAAATTTTTAAACCGAAAGATTCAAACACCATTAGATATGTATTATATTTTGAATTTTAATTTTTAAAGAATTAGTTTTGAAATTTTTAAAAAGAATTTCTTGGTTTTAAATTTTTGTTGTCTATACTTCATGTGTATTCTGACACGTGATTATTTTTAGTTATTAATACAACAATGAAACTCATGATAAATATCTGTACTAATAGTAAGATTCTCGTGATAAAGCCATTCAAATAATAAAAGAGATCATATTTCAGCAATTCTTTTCGTGAATTAACAGAGATAATATCCATTCAATTGAATTCAAGTACCATCACTAAATATTATCAATGAATAACGTTTAATTAGTTAACTATACATCGCTTTAATAATTCAAAATTTAAAATGCATAAGTAGATAAAAATAGATATTGTAAACACTATTATAATAACTTGTCTGAATGCATATTACATGAGGTATTAGTAGAATTTTATACCTTTTGAGAATTATATTATATAACGATGCCTTCATGTCGGTTAAGATAATAATAATAATAATAAATATAATAATAATAATAATAATAATAATAATAAAAATTATTTTTTACCTTAATTTTATGATAACCATTTTATTTTTTTCTAGAAACATATATAGTTGGGTTTAAACAATATCCATCTAATTAAATTGTTCGTATGATAGTTAAACCTAATAATGTGGAGTTTCTTTTTTTTTTTTTCCAGTTTGATTTCAAATAAGGAATAACATGAAATTCATATTATGTGTTTGAGCAAATAGGATTTATTTTTTTAAAGCCGTGAAGAATATGATATTATTACAACATATATTTGAGTATGAGTTAGCGTATTATTCTGTCATGTCGAGTAACTAAAGCAAATACACAATTCATATACCGAAATTATGATAAAACATTAGAGTAATTTTATGTGATGTACATAATTTTTTACTCATTAAGTTGGCTATGTATTATCAATATTTATTATTTTCAAAAGCTTGTACTTTTCTAATTTAATTTTATAACTCAAATACATAGGTTATTAATATTTGTGTAATTTTTAAAAACCTTATACTCACTGATATAAAATACATGCGCAACGAGCGTTCTCTAAATGTGGTATATAAAAAAAGATATAATAATTATGTATAACTATATATATTTTATGTATTTTATACATTAATATACAAGAAAAAAATATTTTGACAATTTTTTAGTTTTTCCTAAGAATTACACTTGCCAAAGGATATCAAAACTGAACATAAGGGCTGAGTACGGGGGCTACTTTTGTTATACTGAGGACAATAGTGTAAGAATGCAAATATGTAAATTTCAACGTTTCTCAAGAACATTAATGACGAGAAGGTATACACTCAACTAAAGAAAGATCATACCATTAAATAATGGCTCCATGAGTGTTGGCGACAATCTATTAGCTTAGTTTATTCACGTGTTATTAAAAGGAGAAATTTGACTAGTTGGTGCTTTAGATTTTACAAAAATAATTTGAAAGACATGCATATAATAGACTAAGTAATAAATTCATTTACCTATTTTCTAAAAGTCAAACATGCTATATTTTCACTAATTGATTAAGATTTATTAATTATTCTTTCACTAATTGATTAAGATCTATTAAATATCCTTTCTCGTACGTTGTTTTTGTATTTCAAACGTAAAAATAATTACTGCTATAGTTCATGTGGATCTTTAAATAAATGACAACTAGATTAAGAGTGAAAAATAGTTATTTCTTCTCGCACATAGTTCATGTGGATAAAGAAAATAACTTTCTTGCACATATTCATGTGGATAAAGAAAATAACTTACTGCCCCTAAGATCACCCATATATTTTGAACTTTGCTATTCGAATTGTAACCTCTTTGATTATAGAATTATTCTTTTTGTAACACGAGAGATACAAAAAATTTCTTTCTATAGGTGTGTGTAGGCATATAAACTTTATTGAAATTAAATCCGTAAAATATTTTGGACTATATATTAAATTCAAGATATATTAGTCCAAATAAATAATACGGGCTAATATAATTGAATTAATTATATAAGTCCAACATATATGGATTAAATATATAAGTCTTAATCCATTGGATTAACTCATTTAGTTGGGCTACATATGATGAACCCATTTCATTAGGCCCAATATGCCATCTACCTAGAGGCCCAGTTTGGTACCACGTGTCAAATGACGTGGCGCGCCTAGTCAAACAGAAGAGCCAATGAGATCATGCCACGTGTCAAAATGACAAGGCACGTCAAGTCACATTAAAAGGCCAATGAAATTGCGCCACATGTGCAAGTGACATGTTCTGGCCAATCAAATGCGGTCATGTCACACTTCAATTTGATTGGTCGGAAAGAGTTTGTTCTTATCACAACTCTTCCCTCCCACAACTATAAATAGGGGTCTTCATAACCCAGAAAAGACACCAGAAGTTATAACAAGAAGCAAGAGGGAGCTCGTGGATCAAACGCTGCAGATTTCTCTAAAAGCTACAAGCATTCAAGTGTTCTAAGGATTAAAAGGTCAAGACAAAGATTCAAAAACAAGCTGCAAGCCCTTGGATTAAAAATATGTCAAGATCAGGCCTCAAGCACTTTTATTAAAATCAAATAAAATTTAAAGATTAAGCTCAAAAGCTCTTTTTATTTACCGTTAAAAAGTAGAATCAGAGGATTCATAGAGATTGTAACACTCAAACATTTGAAATAAAATACTACGATTGTTACGATATTTTTCAGTCTTGATTTTATTTTCTCGACGAAATTTATCGTCTACAAATTCTATCACGCCCAGTGGGACAATCTCTACCTCTCATCTCAACTTTTCAATCAACAAAGTTCAAGAACAACAAATGGCTTCCAAGAAAATCAACTCCAGTTCAACTTCCGCCAAGTCTGTTAATTCCAGGTTCTATGCTGATGTGGAAACATACTCGAAGTTACCTTTGGAAGCTTTGGGCCAGTTACGAGGAGCAAAGCAAGCTCGTTTGGACAACAAGCATCCCAAGTGTCGTCCGCATCTACCCCTGTTTTCGGATCTTCATCCTCAAAAGGATCAAGATCTTCCATTAATTCACTCGAAGGAGGAAGCGAAATTGCTGAAAAGATCAAGAAAACTCTTGCTCTGCTTGATCTCTCCGGATCCAAACACTCTGCTGTGAAGGAAGATGATGATACCTCAAGTGATGGATCCTCCCCACTTACACCACATAGCGTGAGCCAATGAAGGATCAATCTGTGTGAAAATCCATGCTACTCTCCGTCGTCCATGACAATCATGCAAGCCATGGTGACAAACACTTCATCTGTGGAGGAGCAGTTGGCAAACTTGGCGGAAGCAATCGCTAGCTTGACCAAGTGCATGCAAAATCAAGATGCTAGAATCGATAAGCTAACATATAGGGTGGGAATCTTGATGGAAGAAGAATCCACCCATGCACCTGGCAAACTCCCAGAAGTTCAAGAGATTGATGCTCTCCCACGACAAGTTGCATCCACTAAGGAAATTTCAGTCTTTTCGGAAGGGATGATTCCAATCAATCAACTAAAGGAGTTTATTGAAGGGACTATCAGAAACAAATATGAAGTTGCTTCCAAGTCCTCTTTTACCTATGCAAAGCCGTACACTTCAAGGATCGATATGTTGAAGATGTCTGCTAGCTATCAACCTCCGAAATTTCAACAGTTTGATGGCAAAGGAAATCCAAAGCAACATGTGGCGCTCTTCGTTGAGACATGCAACAATGCTAGGACTTATGGAGATTACCTCGTCAAAAAGTTTGTCCGCTCATTAAAAGGAAATGCTTTTGATTGGTACACGGACCTCAAGGTTGGATCTGTTGATAGCTGGGATCAACTAGAGCAAGAATTCCTTAATCGCTTTTATAGCACGAGACGTACTGTGAGTATGATAGAACTCACAAGTACGCGTCAATGGAAGAGTGAACCAGTTATCGACTTTATCAATTGTTGGAGGAATGAAAGCCTCAACTGTAAAGACAGGCTTAGTGAAGCTTCTGGCATAGAGATGTGCATCCAAGGTATGCATTGGGTATTGTGATACATCTTGCAAGGTATCAAGCCTAGCACATTTGAATAACTTGTAACTCGTGCACATGATATGGAATTGAGCATGGCCTCTGCTAGAAATGAAAGGCTTCCCATCTATGAACCTCGTAAAGGGAACGACAAGCAAGAAGTCACAAAATGGAGCAAATTTGTACCAAGATTTGAAAATAAAGAAGATATGAATGTCAACACGTCACCTGTAAAGTTCACGACGAAGGTGAGAAAGAATCAGAGTATGAAATCCACTTCGTTTCAAGATAAGACAAGTGGAAAGTTGACTCTAAAAGAAATGCAAGAGAAAGAGTACCCATTTCTAGATTCTGATGTGCCAACTATTTTTGAAGAACTCCTCGAGTTAAATCTCATTGAGCTTCCGGAGATGAAGCGAACAAATGAAGCTGAGAAATCGATGACCTAAATTACTGCAAATATCTGTGAGCCAACCTCTAGAGAAGTGCTTTGTCTTCAAGGACAAAGTTATGGACTTGGCTCGTGAAAAGAAGATCGTGCTTGAAGATGAGAAAGCAAGCGCAAACCAAGTCTCTATCATATTTGGTTCATTCAATCCAGATGAATTATGTAGTTCTAAAGAAAGTAAAGATGAAGATTTACTAGAGAACTACAGAGTTGAAGACGGTCAACCTGAGGATGATGAAGGTTGGACGTTGGTGACTCGTCGTAGGCGCCACAAAAGGAGCCCACGAAAAGGATCAATGGAACAACCAACGAGGAAAATAATGGTGAAAAGACCTAGGAGATGGAACTCAGTTAAGCATGTAAAGAAAGCAAAAATGGAGATGCACCACCCTCAAAAGCCACGACATCCAGTGACCTTGGAGGAGTTTTTACCAAGTTGGTTCAGCATGAAGATTTCCCATGGGGGTATTGATGCCTCTTGTTGCCATATTGACGAAGGGAAATAAAGGAGTGATGACCTACTGTCGGCACCATCTTCGAAAAAGCTTATCGAGTCCACTCCTCAAGAAGTTAATGCTTGTGAGGAAAAATTCACGTTCACAAATGATGATCTTTCGCTAGGTGACACTCCTCATAACCGCCCATTGTACCTGGTTGGCTATATGCGTGATGAAAGGGTAAATCGAATTTCTGTTGATAGAGGATCCTCAGTGAACATTTTGCCAATTTGCACTGTGAAAGAACTTGGTATTCCCATGAACGAACTCTCAGAAAGTCGTGTGATGATCCAAGGATTCAACCAAGGAGGGAAAAGAGCCATAGGCGCAATCAGGCTGGGAATCACCATTGAAGATATGCAATCAAGTGCATGGTTGCATGTGATCGATGCAAAAAACTTCATACAATGTCTTGCCTGGAAGGCCTTGGATACATGAGAATAAAGTAGTTCCATCTACCTACCATCAATGTTTAAAATACTATGAGGGTGAAGTCGAGAAGAAGATAGTTGTCGATGATGCGCCATTCACCGAGGCAGAGTCATACTTCGCCGATGCAATGTTCTACTTGAAGAACCACATTGTGAAGGAGCTAAAATTTGATGATGGCATGAAAAGCAAGAATGACGAGCCCACAACTAAAAGAGCTGAGGTGACTATTGGTAAAGCCAAAGTTGTTACTGAGGAGGTACAACCCAACGTAAATAGATCTCATAGAAGGGATATTGCGTCTTATAGCAAGAAAGTAAGTCATGTGCTCCAGTATGTCCCTAAAAGGAAGAAAGATGAAGGTGAATCATCTAATCTCCAAACCAACACGCTAAAGGAGTTAACTCTTCCGGTAAAACTAATTGAGGCAATAAAGTTGTCCTCGAAGCCGCTTGCAGGGTTTGTAGCCCAAAATCATTTGTAGAATGAGGCACTCCCTACAAAGCGAACAGATGAAGGTTTTGATCCTAACGCTTACAAGCTATTTGTGAAAGCTGGATACAATCCAGATGAGCCGTCAAAGTTAGGGAAGCTCCCATCAGAAGCTGAAATGAGGCAACCACGTGAAGGTTTGGGATACAAGCAATCGTCGCCAGTGAACATCTCAATAAGGAGGGCGAGTAGCAATTATATCACTGTAGAAGATGAATCTGCTGCTTCAACAGGCCTTCCGTGTTTGACAGACTTGGAAAATCAACTGTTAGAACTTCCGTATTTGAGAGATTGGGTCCATTAAAGAAGGGGAATAAGTTTCAGAGAAATTATCAAAATACAAGAACACCCGTTTCGCCTAAAATTCAGAAGATCTCTAAAGATTTCCAAAGTTTGGCTCCTTCTAGAATGATGCGACAAACAAAAGTCATAGTTTCTTGTGATGAGGTACTGAAAGTGAAGCCATACACTGTGGTCTACACTAAAGAACGTGATGACGACAAAGAAAGTGTGGGTTCTATGTATTATGTCACTATATAAGGCGAGAATGGTGTTCCATCTTCAATGGAGGATAATGCAGAATTAGAGGATGTTTCACCATGTTATCACATATCCTTTAATGATGGGGACCATCGAGAAGATGAAGATGCAAAAGATGCTCCGCCGGAACTTGAAGAAGGGGTGAAGGAAACGATTGACGCCCTAAAAGAAGTTAACCTTGGCACTGATGAAGAACCAAGACCCACCTACCTAAGTGCTTTATTAAAAATAGATAAATAAGGCATTTATATTGAGTTACTCAAGGAGTACAAGGATGTCTTTGATTGTAGCTACAAAGAGATGTCTGGCTTGGACCCTAAAGTGGAAGTCCATCACCTTGCGGTCAAGAATGGCGCTCGTCCTGTTAAGCAAGCTCAAAGGCATTTTAGGCCGAACTTGGTTCCCCTGATTGAAACCGAATTTAACAAACTCATTGAAGCTGTATTTATTCGGGAAGTTAAATACCCAACGTGGGTCTCAAGTATTGTCCGTTTAAAGAAGAAGAATGGCCAGATTTGAGTGTGCGTCGTGTCCCAAAGATGAATTCCCGCTTCCTATTCTAGAGTTGATGATCGATGCTACTACTGGGTATGAGACAATGTCGTTTATGAATGGTTCGTCAGGCTATAATAAAATTCGCATGGCACCAAAATATGAAGAGCTTACTGCTTCTGCACCCCCAAGGGTATTTATTGCTACAGGGTAATGCCTTTTGGCTTGAAGAACGCTGGTGCTACTTACCAAAGGGCTATGCAGAATATTTTTGACGATCTTCTCCACAAGAATGTCGAATTCTATGTTGACGACTTGGTGGTAAAATCAAGAGAGAAGGGAGACCACTTGAAAGACTTGAGGATGGTGTTTGAGTTGCTCCGGAGATACCAACTTAGGATGAATCCATTGAAATGCGCCTTTGGAGTTACCTCCGAAAAGTTCTTGGGTTTCATTGTCCGGCATCGAGGGATCGAAATTGATCAAGCCAAAGTAGATGCAATTCTAAAAATGCCTGAGCCTCGGGATATTCATGAATTGAAAAGTCTGCAAGGAAAGATAACATACCTTAGGAAATTCATCTCAAACCTAGCTGGGAGGTGCCAACCATTCAATCACCTCATGAAGAAGGGCGTTCCTTTCAAGTGGGACCAAGCTTGTAGCAATGACTTTGAGAGCATTAAATCCTACTTGATGAAGCCTCCAGTTTTAGCAGCCCCTATACTTGGAAAGTCGTTGATACTATATATTTCAGCACAAGAAAGATTTGTTGGAGCGATGTTGGCCCAAGAAAATAGTGAGGGGAAAGAAAACTCCCTTTACTACTTGAGCAGGATGATGACACCAAATGAGCTGAATTATTCGCCAATTGAAAAGTTGTGTTTGGCGCTAGTCTTTTCAATTCAAAATTTGAAGCACTACTTTCAAGCTCATGTTGTCCGTCTTGTTTCTAAAGCAAATCCCATCAAGTTCGTGATGTCAAAACCTGTTCTTAATGATCGACTGGTGAGATGGTACCTCTAATTTCAACAATTCGAGATTTTGTACATCCGTCAAAAGGCTGTAAAAGGACAAGCATTGGCAGATCATCCGATACCTGATGACTGGGAGCTAACGGACGAACTACCTGACGAGGACGCAATGGTCGTTGAAGTTCAACCTCCATGGAAGATGTACTTTGATGGTGCTGCGCATCATGGGGGAGCTGGTGTTGGCGTAGTATTTGTCATTTCCCGAGATGAAGTCTTGCCCTACTCCTTCACCTTGACACAACTCTGTTCCAACAATGTTGTTGAGTATCACGCATTAATAGTTGGGCTTGAAATGGCCGTTGATATGAATAAATTGCAATTGCAAGTCTTTGGTGACTCCCAGTTAGTGGTAAATCAACTTTTAGGTAGTTACAAGGTCAAGAAGGTTGAACTACGCCCATATCATGATTACGCTAAAAACTTAATGGGAAGGCTCAGTGGCTTAACTATTCAACATGTGCAAAGGAAAGAAAATAAGAAGGCTGATGCTTTAGCTGTCCTAGCTTCATCATTAACCCTGCCTGATCAAGCACAAGTTACTATCTGCCAAAAATGGGTAGTACCGCTGCCAAATGAGGCTGAAGGTGAAGAAGATGAACTCAAGCATCTTTTCGTTGTTTCTGAAGTTGAGAAAGAAGAACGGCGACAAACCATTATCGACTACTTATGCTATGGGTTACTTTCAGAAAAACCGAGGAGAAGGACTGAAATTCGTCATCGTGCACGCCGCTTCGTTTACTACAAAGATACTCTATACAAAAGGTCGTTCAAGGGAGTCCTCTTGCGATGCTTAGGGGAAGAAGAAGCACTCCAAGCTTTGCAAGAGGCACATTCTGGGGTATAGGGGTCGCACCAGTCTAGACCAAAGCTCCACTTCCATATAAAAAGGATGGGATATTATTGGCCAACGATGATAAAAGATTGCTTGGACTATGCTCGAAGATGCAAGGCTTGTCAATTCCATGCGAATTTTATTCATCAACCTCCTGAAGTGTTGCACCCAACTGTTGCATCCTGGCCATTTGACGCTTGGGGATTGGATGTTGTTGGACCACTGACAAAGTCCTCTGGTGGGCACCTATACATCTTGGCTGCAACTGACTACTTCTTAAAATGGGTTAAAGTTGTTGCTCTTAAGGAGGTAAAGAAGAAAAATGTTGCAAGTTTCATCTGAGTAAACATTCTCTATCGCTTTGGCATTCCTCGTTACATAATAACGGATAATGGCAAGCCGTTCGACAATAGGTTGATGAACAAGATTTGTGAACTCTTTGGCTTCAAGCAACGTAAATCTTCTATGTACAATGTTGCCGCCAATGGTCTAGCTGAGGTTTTTAATAAGGCACTATGCAACTTGTTAAAGAAAGTTGTCTCCAAATCCAAACGAGATTGGCATGACCATATGGAGGAAGCTCTGTGGGCATATAGGACAACTCACCGCACGCCAACACAAGCGACCCTTTATGCACTCGTTTATGGAGTTGAAGTCGTCTTGACACTTGAGCGTCAAATACCTTCATTACGACTGGCTATTCAAGAAGGGATCACTAACGAAGAAAATGCTCGACTTTGATTAGCAGAGTTGGAGGCTCTTGATGAGAAGACGTTGGAAGTTCAACAGAGTCTTGAGTGTTATCAAGCTCGATTGTCTCGTGCCTTCAATAAAAGAGTTCGCCCGAGGTCCTTTAAAGTAGGGGATCAAGTCCTTGCCATAATAAGACCCATTATTACTTCTCATAAACCTGTAGGGAAGTTCACTTCAAAATGAGATGGGTCGTATGTCGTTCAAGAAGCTTATTCAAGTGGGCCTTACAAGCTAGTTGATGTAGAGGGAATGAGAATCGACCCTATCAATGGCAAGTTTTTGAAGAAGTATTATCCTTGAAGTGCCATGCTCCTTGATGCATGAGCCTAAACTGCATGTTCCTACACTCCTGGCCCGCATGA